>VMDO01005355.1:0-112744 GCA_007922755.1 Pedetes capensis
GATGCAGGTGTCTCTGTGGTATGATGACCCATCTCCCTTTGGGTAAATTCCCAATAGTGTTATAGCTGGGTCATATGGTAGATCTATTTTTAGTTTTTTGAGGTACCTCCATATTGATTTCCACAGTGGTTGCACCAATTTACAGCTCCACCAACAATGTAAAAGTGTTCCCTTTTCCCCGCAACCTCGCCAGCATTTGAACAACCAGATTATTCACACTAAAAGTATAAATGGGTTCAAATATGGATTCATAGAAGAGAGATCTACATCTATAATAGGCTACTAAGAGTTTTGAGGCACTTATTCCACTTTCTTTCCCTCCTCTGGCTTTAATCAAGGAATTGATTGTTTTAGATTTAAAAATCACGTGTGTATCATTGTTAGACTTCCAAGACAAATTTTCATCAGAATTCAAGGAGATGGTCACACAAAAGAGGGAGGGGAAGAGAAAGGAGCAGTGGGGGAGATAATCAGAAAGTTAGTTTGTGTGTGGGGCAACAGTCTTAAAAAACTTGATTTCTGTCATAAGCAAATGATACAAACAAAAAGCTAAAGAACACCAGAAAGGAAACCAAATTTCAAGCTCAAAACAAAACAAAAGGAACAACAAAACAGAAGACAAACAAAAAATCAACCTCCAAACAGAAGCTCTTCAACAAGGGAGCAGTGTGAATGAGTCTTAGAACATCTATGTCCTTTTTTTTTACTTAAGGAACTACATCCCAATACGTAGGAAGTTTGATTTATTGTCCGTTTCCCCAGAACCTAGCATGTTGCCTGCCTCATTGAAGGCAATATCATCTTGAAAGATGTCAAAGAAACACTATAGACTTATTTTTGCAATTCCCAAAATTCTCTTTTAGGGTCAAAATAAACTTATTTGGAAGAAAGAAAAGCTATTATGTATTAGTTTGCTGCTATAACAAATGGCCATGGCTCTGGAGGGTAGATGTCTTAGATCAAGACATCAACAGGATTGGTTCTATTGAGGGCTGTGATGAAATGAACCCACCTGAATGCTCAAGTCAGACATGGTGGAAGATGACCAGTCCTGTTCATCAGCCAGTCTTCCCAATGTCACTGTTGGAAATGGCACTGGACTGGATAGACCATGGACTTGAGCCCAGGTAGTCCACATAGTGTCCTGAAAGGGGCAAGGCTAGTTGATGAAACAACGCAACAGTTATGTGACTGGAGGAGAGGAGAGTCTACTCTGCTGTGGTAGTTCATGGTTGCTCAAAGGAGGAAGGAATATTAACAGAAAGGCCACCTTCCAGTTTCCATGAAAAGCATAAGTGATCTGGGGTCAAACAGTTGTGGGTTTTATATCTTGACTTTATTATGTACAATTGCCTGACTTTGGGCAACTTTCTTAAACTCTTTGTTGTTGTTATGTGCCATCAAGTCGTATCTGGCTCATAGTGACCCTCAATAAGGTTTTGAATGGATGATATTTTGGGGATTGCCTCGGGAGTGGATTGTCACATCCTTCTTCCATTTCTATGGTGCTGGGGATCAAACTCACAGCCTCAGAGACTGAAGAGCAGCACTCTACCAACTGAGCTAAACCCAAGCCCCTTAACCTCTTAGTACCTCAAATACTGAACAAGGATAGTAATACCTACTTCATATCGTTATTGAAAAGAGTTTAGGTTTTTTATTTTTTATTTTTTTTAAGTTTTTGTGATTTATTCTAGGGCCTTGCACATACTTTGCAAGTGCTATACCACTGAGCTGCAACTGCAGTCCACTTTTCATTTTTTTTTTTTTTTAATCTTGAGACAAGGTCTCACTAAGTTGCACATGCTGCCTCTGGCCTTGAACTTGTGATCCTTCTGCCTCAGCCTCCTGAGTTGGTGGAATTACAGACATGTGCCACTGTGTCTGGCTCTATTGAAAAGATTTAAGTAAAATAATACATAAGAACTATGGGATTGTAGCAAATACAAATGAATGGGGACATGTTCTAGGGAGGTAATCTGGACCATCATAAGTAGATATCCTTACACTTTAATACAGGCTTTCTCTCTATGTAATTATTGATTCAAATAATTATTTATGGAGTTCATGCTATTCAAAAATGAGTGAATTCAGAAAAGAAAAATAAAAAAATAAAGCTATGACCTTTCTAAAGATGTTTCTTAAAAGTTCATGAACATTCTCATTATTACTCTATGGTGTTTTTATTTGTTGATAACATATTATAAAGTCTCCTCTAAGACAAATTAATTTTTCTGGACAGTGATAGAAAACTTGTATTCCTTTATACCCTCCTTGATGCAGTATCATTTTACTGCCAATAAATTTTCAACTAAATGGCTCCACTGTGGAAATTGACATATGATTTTTCTTTCTTTGTTAATGATGAAATATAACATGCCATTAGGTGAAAGAGAATGAAAGGACTCTGCACCTCTGCCAATGGTTAGCTGAAGAACAGAAATAGCTCTTTGGGCAGAAAGACATGTGGGCAGGAGGAGATAGTGATTAGCAAATGCTTAGGTCTCTCCAATGGAGGGAATACTTTTGTTTTTCAAAACTATGTACATTATGTAAGATCATTAGCTCTCAGCTAGGAAAACCAAAAATAAAGAAGGGTTGGTGAGTTTCTCTTGATGAAGGACTTGAGCGTAAGATCGTGCTTTTATTATTTCTTGGTATGTGATTCAGCATTAGCAAAATATAATGAAACTAACGCTTATTGGGAATGTACTATGTGCCAGACACCATGCTAAGAACTTACATCCCATTTAATTCTCACAATGAGTCAAAGAGGTAGTTGGCTATCCTTATCCTCGATTTATAGACCGAAGGAAATGAGGTTTAAAAGAGGTTAGGGAACTTGTTAAAGGCCATACCAATATTAAGTGGTGATAAGACTCCAACCCACATTTATGCTCTTAATTGCTACATATCATGATAGGACAGAGTACTCAGGAACTAAACTACATTTTTATATGTTCATTCACTCATCCCAGGCATAGTTATTGAGAGTATACCTTATGCAAAATATTGTGCTAGGAATAAAATGATTATTTATTTCTACTTTTTCTTCATTGAGTCCCTGAATTATTATGGCTTAAAAGCCAGCCCTACTCCTTGCCCTCCATTTCACCATTTATAATAAGTGCACAATGATATTTTCTGCCTAACTCAAAGGAATACATAACATAAAGGAGGCATAAGTGTCTAATATATGAGGCCTGCCAGGCTAAGGCAAACTGATATATGTGGGGGAGTGGAGACACTGCCAAGGAAAATGGAGTGTCCCACATCCAGGGATCCTTTCATCTAAGCAGAGCAATGAGAACAAAGAAGATATGGCAGAGACTGGGCACAGAACCCTCTTTCTAGATCTTTGTGCCCTTTTCTGCACACACAAACATAATTGAGCTAAGTGGGAAGTGGCAGGTGGCACTGAGGGTGTTCATGTGCTGTCATTGTTCTCTTTTGCCCACAAAGAGGATGCAGGGCAGAGGCCCCTTCTTTTCACTTTACTGGGAATGTGAAAATTCTCTGTACAAAAAGAGAAAAAAGTACTGCAAAGTATTTGAGAAGCGAGAATTGAGACTAAATGTATTGTTGGTGGCTAACGGCTCAGACAAGAGAAGAATTGCTGCTTTTAAATTATGGTTGTAGAGACAAGTATTGAATATACCAAGTACTTCCCAAAAAAGCAACAGATCTGTCCTAGAAGAAGTGCAACCATAGTGCTCCTTGGAAGCAAAGATGACTAGACTGCATCTTACTTATTTTGGACATGTAGTCAAGAGGGACCAATCCCTGGAGGAGGACATCATTATTTGGAGAGTGGTGGGTCAACAAAAAATAAGAAGACCTTCTACTAGATGGATTGATACTGTGTCTGCAACAATGAACTTAAACATAATAAAGATCATGTGCATAGCATACTGTCGGGTAGTGTTTTGTTCTGTTATACATAGGGTTGCTATGATTCGGACTCAATGGCACCCAACAACAAAAACAACAAATGCTCAGCTGGATTTAAAGCATATGAGTTTTAAAATGTCAGATTTAGATAAGTGGTCTTCAAAGTTTATATATCATACATCCCTACCAATAAAATAATTAAATATGCACTGCGTTTCCCCTCTAGTATTGGGGGTTCAACCCAAGGCTTTGTGAAACGCTAGGCAAATCTTTTATTACTGAGTTTCATGCCCAGCCCATTTTAAATTTTTTTATTTTAAGACAGGGCGTCTCTAAATTGTGCAAGCTTCCTTTGGCCTTGAACTCATGATCCTCCAGCCTCAGCCTCCTGAGTCACTGGGATTATAGGTGGGTGCCATGGGGGGCTGGCAACATGCACTCCTAATACGTACAATATGGATTTATTGATAAATTATTCATAATAAATATTTGATATGTTTTTAAATGCACAAAAAAGAAATTAGAAATGAATATAAAATACAAAGTTATGATATTTCCTTTCAGATCATTTTGTGTATGTCACTTTCAAGTCCACAGGCTTGGCTTGGAGGTTCTCAAATTTTAATGTGCATCAGAATCACCAGGAGGGCTTGTTGAGCCACAGAATGCTGGGCTCTATATCTGCAGTTTGCAATTCAGTGGGTCTGGGTGGGGAGGCTGATAATTTGATATTTATTAAGTTGCCAGCTGATTCAGGACCCACACTTTGAGAATCCTTGGGTTAGCTTGTTACAACCATCCCCCGGTGAGTGGATTGAACTAAATTTGTTTTTAAATGTTAGGTTGTTGTTGTTGTTGTTGTTGTTAGGTGCCGTCAAGTCGGTATCCGACTCATAGCGACCCTCATAGGGTTTTCAATGGCTGACTGTTTTCTGGATTGCCTTGGGAGTAGATCGCCAGGTTCTTCTCCCATTTTTGCGGTGCTGGGAATTGAACTCAGGGCCTCAGAGACTGCAGTGCAGCGCTCTATCAACTGAGCTAAATCCCAGCCCCTAAATGTTAGGTATGGTATGGTTAAATTTTGATGTTATGAATAGGAAATTCATGGTGTTTAGTTATTTGTATGAAATAGCCAGTGTGACCTACATAGGATTTTATCACATGATTAATGTTCTTATATAGGATGGCTTAATTTGTACAGATTAGAATTCATGTATTTCAAAAATGATGGCTGAAACATGACAATTACTTTCAGTAAATCTTTACCATTCAGATCTCTAAAATGGGTGTCTTTCTAGGATTTTACCCAATCAGCTTGAGGAGGGCCTTTCATTATATTTTCAACTGATAAATTATTTCTTTTAAAATCCTAACTCTGTGTTTGATTTGTGTAAAGGCCAAATAAATGAGGGTGTATGTCAATGGAGTAGTATAGTGTCCAAACAAAACTTAATTGTTGGAAGAAGGCTCAGTGCCTTACAGAATTACGGCATGGGTAAAGTTCATTTTGCCTTCTTTCACCTCCTCTATCAGACCTTTTCTTCCCCTTGTTCCTATGCTTCCTACATTGCTCCTCTTTCCTCACACCCCTCCCATTGTTTTTGTGTTCTGTTCTTGCTTTTATTTTCTATCCTTTAACATCAGTTAATATATTAGGATGAAATATGATGTGGCAACAGAGACATTTACATTTAAGAGTAAATTACTGAAGATGGGAAAACATCCAGCATCCCAGTATCCAAGAGAAAGAAGCAATAATGTGAACATGCCGTGGTAAGGCTGATATTTAAAGGAGGTGACCCTCTAGACCCAAGTCATACATAATACAGCCACAGAGCTAATTCCATTAAGCAAAGAGTAGCTTCAGTAAACATCCACATACATTCCAAGTGAACACATGGAGGGAAAAATGTTTTCAGATGTCATTCAGGGTACACATTAGAGAAATCTTAGGAAGTAGATCCAAATCCACACCTCAGCTCAAACTTAAGCAGATGGAAGACCATAGGAGGCTTCAGAACCATAGTGATTTGGCATCCCGCATGACAAGCACACCTTAGAAGCCAAGCATTGCTTGGCAGATTATTCTGCAAGTCCTCCTGGAGGGTGTGCATTCAGGTTGCAAATCCTACTTGGTTTGCCCTCCAGGTTTTACTGGGCCAAGTTTTTCCTAATTTTTAAAATGTCTTGTTTTAAAAGCTTTACTTCATTTTGCCCTTCTTCCCCACCTCTTGTCCTTGAACTCACAGCCCAATCCCAATCATTTTATTATGAACTGACATTGTGTTGCAAATCAAAGGATATGCAGTTGATACTCACTTTACAAATTAGTGTATGTAACTCAAAGAGATCCAAATGGTGGGATGACTGGAAAGTGGTAGTGTACCACTACAGGGAAGGGCAAGGCCAAGAACAAGAAACTCAAAGGGTTTCTTCCTCCTGCTCTAAACAAATCACTTTTAGTGGTGTTCATGTGGGAACAACTGGGAAAGGTAGAGGGTACACAAAAGTCCCTTATGGTTCACACTCCTAAAATACCAGAGATGCATAAGAGTCAATAATTCTACAGCTGATGAGAATTTGCTTGAAGGCTGTCAGCTCTCAGCATCACCTGGGGCCTGCAGCCTCAGCAAAAAGGTATCAAGACAGTTCCCGTCTGTTTTGTTGAAGGTAACAATTCTGGCAGTGTTATTTGGACCTGCTACAAAGAGCATTTGTACTAAGGGTGAGAAACATCATTCAGCAGAGAGTAGCAAGGAATTTGGAAAAGCTGGTCCAGGCAGGAAGTGAAAGAACAATGGCAAGAAGCCTGGCTGACAATAGGCAGAAAGAAAGGACCATTAGGGGACAAATCTGCCTGGGTACATGGGGGGAATTTAACTACATTTTGCCAGTAGAAGTTTGCATGTGCTGGCTGCTAATGTTGCAGTGAAACAGCTCATAGAATACAACCCATTCTTTCCCAAAGATTTAGGTCGGCAGGAATTAATTTCTATTTAATTTTAACACGACAATTTCTTTCTGTCTTGTGTTTGTTTTTTCTTCAACAATACAGTTCCACTTTTAAAATGTGTCATTTCTTTTACAAGTTGACTACTACATCAATGTGTGTTTAAGCTCCATTTCCAAAACATGAATAAGTGAAGCCTCCAGCAATGTGCACAAATTCATTTCTCTCTGCTATGAATTATGAAACAGTCTCTTTTGCAATTTAAACGTGCTATCTAATTAAACATACAAATCTTGAAATGTCTTTTTTGTCTTACCCTTCTGTTTTGCTTTTACATACACGTGTATTACATACACTTTTTTTTTTCAGGTCAAGCACACAGTGTTCTATCAGAAGGGAGTAATGTCAAATAAAAATAACAGCAGGGATAAAGAAACATACTCACTCAGTCTACATGGAGCCAAAAGGAAGACTTAGAAAACAAAGAGTAAGAAGTTGTAGGGCAATTTTCCCAAACCTCAAGCAAAACTATATTTGTTTTGACCTTTGAAAATGAGAAAGTAGTATTATGACATCATTAAAATCATTTTTTTAGATGAAAAAGTAAATTACCCCAAATCCCAGTAGCTTAATGTATTTAACTATCATAACAAATTTTCCAAACTTAAGCATTGGATGTTTTCTTTCACTTAATTAAAATCATTATAGTCCAGTTTTGGTGGGGGTAGGGTGAGACTATTTTTGGTTTTGTTTTACTTATCTCTATAGCATGGCTATTTTCCATTTTAAATGATTTCAACATGGTAATATGAAAAAAATATAAACAGGAGACTCACAGAAGACAAATACGAAAGGCCGATACATTAACTCAACCTCACTAGTAACTGAGTAAATGCAAATTTAATTCTGTGAGATATATCATCTCATACCCATTAGATTAGTAAGTAAAAATTTGAAAATAGCAAGTGTTTAAGAGGGAGCAATGTACTGATAGATTGGAGGGTAAATTGATGAAACTATTGGAGAACAATTTGAAGTATCAAACAGAACAGAAGCTGTACACATTTAACAACATGCGATTCTACTTCTATGCCTATCCTATAGAACAGCACTGTTCAACAGAATTTCCTTCAATGATGGAACTATTCTTCTACGCTGAGCAATTTGGTGCCCACTAGCTTCATGTGGCTATTTGAGCACTTAAAATGGGCTAATGTAACTTAGGAACTGAATTTTCTATTTTAATTATTTAAGCTTAAATTTCAGTGCCTTCAGCAGCAATACATGTATATTAATTTTACCACAGAATTACCAGAACTAGATATTTTCATTTTGATACTTTGCTAACTTACAATGTATAAATTTCTATTTCTTGCATACCACATGCCTTTTCAACAGTTAACAGAATTGAATGATCTTCCTTTTGTTTGTTTACTTGAATCCTCTGTCCATACCTTTTTGTCCATTTTTAGCTGGTCTTTGCTATAAATCCCATCTAATCTTCTTTCTTTTTTGTTTTTTTTTCTGGCAATAGCTCCTATTGATTTTGTATGCTCCTTAATTTGTTTCTAATTTATATCCCCTAGAACTTCAGTACCATTTTTCCCATTATATATTTCAGTAAGGGGCTGGGATTTAGCTCAGTTTGTAGAGTGTTGCTCTGGGGTCTCTGAAACCCTGGGTTCAACCCCAGCACTGCAAAAATGGAAGAACATGGCAATCCATTCCCCTAGCAATCCTGAAAAAATCAGCACTGAAAACCCATGAGGGTCACTATGAGTTGGACATGACTGGACAGCATCTAACAACAACAACAACAACAACATATTTCAGTAAGGATTAAAGTATTTCTGCATTTTTATTTACAGTTTCTTGTTTGAAGGTTAAGGCAACTTTAGTTAAGATCAACAAGTTTGATTATATAAAATAAAAACTAAACTACCCTTGAAACAAAACAAGGATGCAAACACTGGATTGCATGAGTAAAAGAGACAAATATGTTTGTGTAAAATGTGAAGAGCTCATTTATTTTATAAGGAACAATCAACTGACTGGTGCAGCAAGGTTTATTGCTCATTTGTCTTCCATTTGTCTGCTAACTCTTTTATTCCATTGTCACCTGGCTTCTGTTTTTGTTATGGAGAAACTTGCTTCCAAAATGTAGTTCCTCTATAGCCAAAGTCTTCTCTCTTATTGCTTTAAAGATCTTCCTTTTTCCTTGGTGTTCTATAATATCATTTCATTCTCTATTTGGTCTTTCGGAAATTTATTAGAAATATGTTTTCATTCTAGTCTTCATGTTTTTTTGACTTCAGTTTTATATTTTCTATATATACATAATGCCTGTAGCTGTACCCTGTGGCGTCTTCTGATCCTGTCAGATCTAGGAAGCCAAGCAGGGCTGGGCCTGGTTAGTATTTGAATGGGAGACGGCCTGGGAGCATGAGGTGCTGTAAGTTTGGGAGAAGGACCTGGCAACCCGATGCCAAAGAACAAGCGGCCATTGAAAATGCTATGAATAGCAGAGAAGTAGGACAATAGTTTTTTGTCTGTTGTGCATAGGGTCACTATGAGTCAGACACAGACTTGATGGCACCTAACAACAACAACAGCAGCAGCAGCAGCAGCAGCAACAACATATATACATATACACTTTTCTTTGTTCTGAGCATTTTCCTCAGATCCATCTTTTAGTTTTACTCTTTTTTGTTCTTGTGTGCCCTACAGTTGTGTATGATGCAAAGCAACCCTCAGGGAGTTTTCAGTGGCTGATTGTTTCCAGATTGTTTTGGGAGTGGATTACCACATCCTTCTCCCATTTTTTGCAGTGCTGGAGATAGAAACTGGGTCCTCAGAAAGTGCAGAGAGGAGCTCTACCAACTTCTTTTAGCTGTGTATAATTCATCCATTGTTGGGCTGGCTTAGCTCAGTTGGTAGAGTGCTGCTCTGTGCTCTCTGAGGCCCTGGGTTCAATCCCTAGCACTGCAAAAATGGGAGAAGGATGTGGTAGTCCACTCCCCAAAATAATCCTGAAACAATCAGCCATTGAAAAACCTATGTGTGTCGCTATGAGTTGGACCTGACTTAATGGCCTCTAACAACAACAATTCAAGCATTAAGTTTTATTTTTTCCCCATTTTTTTATTTCTGGAATTTATTTGAGCTCTTCTCCAAGTATGCTTGGTATTTCCCACTCGGAAAGAAAGTTAGAAAGTTTATTAGGTAGGGGTAAGTGATAGTACATGCTTTAGGTCAAGTTTGGGTTCTCAGAAAGGAAAACATTTAAGAAAAGAATCAGTACACATCTAAGAGATGGATGTGAGCTGCTTAATAAAGAGAAGAGTCTATGCTTGGCATTTTTTATCTGTTCTCTTTACAATTCATCTCTTGTATCTTTAATAATTTAAGGCATATTATTCTAAATATGCCTTAAATTATTATCAAGTAATAGTATTAACTAAAACTCTTGGAGGGCTAAATCCTGCTACCTATTTTGCGTATTTACTCTCACCTTTGCTGGATCTTTCCCTTATGTGTTTTACAATTTCAGTTTGTGATCTCATATTTAGCAGGGTTTGATCTGTAGATTCCTAGATGATTGTTTTTGGACTATGTTGCTGTTGTTGTTAGGTGCCGTCGAGTCGGTATCTGACTCATAATGACCCTCATAGGGTTTTCAATGGCTGACTGTTTCGGGATTTACTTGGGAGTGGGTTGCCAGGTCCTTCTCCCATTTTTGCGGTGCTGGGAATTGAACTTGGGACCTCAGAGACTGCAGCGCAGTGCTCTACCAACTGAGCTAAATCCCAGCCCCTCTTTTGGAGTATAGTGGTTGTATATTCTTCTTCTTCTTATTGTTATTATTATTATTATTATTATTATTTTGGTTGGTTGTTTTTCTATTTGGGATTGGGTCTCCCTATGTAGCCCAGGCTGGCTTTGAACAGTGAATCCTCCTGCCTCAGCTTTTCCAGGGCTGGGATTATAGGCATGTACCACCATGCCCAGCTGTAGTTTCTGATTTCTGAAATGGCTGAATCAGGCAAGCATGCATGTTGTTGCCTTGTGCTGGTAGTACATTTGCCCTGGACTAACTTTTCACTAAAAATGTAGCCCTTTGAGGGTCCTGTTTTGAATAAGAATTCTAATAGGAAACAAATGGATGACTTGAACATTTATATAACTAGATATCGATTACAAAGGTATGAGTGGCAAATGGGAAACAAAAGAACTTAAGGGTGAGTACATGGTCCTCTTGCCACCCCTAGTCCCCAAGGGATGAGAGGAGGGAATGATTTCTGAAGCCTGAGAGAAGAGAGTACAGGCTTCCTTTGGTAGAACAGTGACCTTCAATTATGGAACGTAGCCAGTTCAAAGGGATTTCATAGGGAGGGAAATAGAAAAATAAGCAGCCTGGCTTCTTTTTTCTTCTTTCTGGAGTTTTTCCAGTGTTCTCCATTGACTGAGCCCAACTGGAAGCCACAGGACAAGGGAACCTAGTGGTACAAGGTAGAGAAAGACAAAGAGTGGATCTAGAGGGACGCAGGGCAAGTATCCAGCATATAATTTCAGGTGAGTTTCTGAGTTCTGATTCCTGTCACCAGATGACATTAAACTGCAAATCCCTGTTAATGGAGGCAGCAAACTCCCTCTGGGAAACCATAGATTTAGTCCATGCTGCCTTCCAGTTTTAATATATGTGTTCCTGAAGCCAGCAGGAATCCATTCTGCCTTTTATTCCACCTTTGCACCCTCTTCAATTTTGACCCTTGGGATTTCTCTTACTTTCATGTTAACTCAGTCACACATTTAAAAGAGTGTATATTTTATGCAACCTATCTGCCTTGTGTATTTTAGAGTTACCTATTCCAGTGTACAGACTGCAGCCATAGCCCTGTAGCATCAGATCCCATCAGATCTTGGAACCTAAGCAGGGTCGGGCCTGGATAGTACTTGGATGGGAGACCACCTGGAACACCAGCTACTGTAGGCTTGGGAGAAGGACCTGGCAACCCACTCCCAAAAACCAATCTGCCATTGAAAATCCTATGAACAGCAGAGAAGAACTGATAATAGTGTTTTGCCTGTTGTACATAGGGTTGCTATGAGTCGGATACTGACTCGACGGCACCTAACAACAACAACAATCCAGTGTATTTCCAGAAAAGAAGACACATGTTATCTCACCCAATCTCAGACCTATGATGTACATAGTGTTAACATTTCCTTCCTCTCTCTGTTTCTTTCTTCTTCTTTTTCTTTTTCCTTTTCTTTTCCTTCCTTCCTTCCTTCCTTTCTTTCTTTCTTTCTTTCTTTCTTTCTTTCTTTCCTCTTTCTTTCTTTCTTTCTCTCTTTCTTTCTTTCTTTCTTTTCCTTTTCTTTTCTTTCATACTTGGGGGCTGAACCCAAGGCCTCTTTGAAAACACTTTACCACTGAGCTGAACCCTCGGCCGCCTTTTCATTTTTTATCTTGAGACAGGGTCTCACTAAGTTACATAGGCTGCCTCTGGCCTCAACCTTGTGATCCTCCCGCCTCCACTTACCAAGACTCTGAGATTACAGGTGTGTACCACTGTGCCCAGGTACATGGTGTTAACATTTCAAAACTGAAGAAAGTGTTGTTAGGTGCTGTGGAGTTGGGTCTGACTCATAGTGACGCTAAGTACAACAGAATGAAACACTCTGACATTGTGACATGCCCAGCCCTATGTCAGTGCTTCTCTGCTATTCATAGGGCTTTCAATGGCTGATTATTTTGGATTCTTTTGGGAGTGGGCTCCCACGTCCTTCTCCTGTTTTTTGCAGTGCTGGGTGTTGAACCCAAGGCCTCAGAGAACACAGAGCAGCACTATGATAATTGAACTAAACCTCAGGCCAAGACTGGGCTAATTCTCAGGGTTTGCAGAAAACTGCTAATACCATAATCAGAACACTGACTCCAAGGCCCACACTCTTTCTATTACACTAATCACTGGGTACAAGCATGCTATCAGAAGAGTGGTGTCTGCCATTTTGAAGAGAAAGAAAAAAAGAAAGACAGAAAGAAAGAAAGAAAAAAAGAAAGAAAGAAAAAAGAAAGAAGAAAGAGAAGAAAGACCGGCCTATAGATTCAAATAATACTAAGTCATATGAAAGATGATTTGTAGATCTACAAAATAGGACAGGCTAGAAAATAAGAGGCTGGGATTTAGCTCAGTTGGTAGAGCGCTGCTCTGCAGTCTCTGAGGTCCTGAGTTCGATTCCCAGCACTGCAAAATGGGAGAAGGACTTGGCAATCCACTCCCAAGGCATTCCTTAAACAATATGCCATTGAAAACACTATGAGGGTCGCTATGAGTCGGACATGACTTGATGGCACCCAACAACAACAAGAAGAAAATAAGAATACTGGAGATTCATTAATCAGGGCTGATATTAAAATATTATATGTTGCAGGTGTGAATCTAACATAGTTTCTTCCATGGAAGCTACCAGTAAAAGATGAAAAAAGGGAAATACCAGCAGTTTATTTTCTTTTGGACAATACAAGACTATAAAACAAAATATCCTGCTTTTGGAGCATGTAAACATTTATATCTGTATCATGTTACTTGAAAACAGAATCAAAAACCTCTAAAGTGACAAGACAGTCATCACCATAGAAAGAAAATAAGGAACATTTAAAAGTCCAGAAAACTATAATCTAAATTCAGACCCAGGTGTTAGTGGTTGGGAGACAGAGAAGAAATTCTTATTCCATATTATTTTATATCAGGCCAAACAATTATTTCATTTATAGAACCAATTCAGAATGAAGCATGAATGAAGCAGAATGAAGCAATTCAGAATGAATGTTAGGCATATTGTATCAATTATTATCTTAAACCTTTTGTTTTGCAAAACCAAAGAAAAATTCTCCTTTATAGGGAAATTAGTACAAAGACAAAAGAGAAAGAAGAAAAAGAAAGAAAGGAGAAAAAGAAAGGAAAAAAGGAAAAAGAAAATGCCCAGAATGCAATAAGATACATTCTACGTAGAAAAAAGTCAGAATATCAGAAGTAACTAATTTCGTCTAAAAACTGGATAAATTTTGGAGAGCTATGTAGAAAAAGGGGGCTGGGATTTAGCTCAGTGGGTAGAGTGCTGAGCTGCAGTCTCCGAGGTCCCGAGTTCAATTCCCAGCACCACAAAAATGGGAGAAGGGCCTAGCAATCCACTCCCAAGGCAATCCCAAAATAGCCAGTGAAAACAGTATGAGGGTCGCTATGAGTTGGATACTGACTCGATGGCACCTAACAACAACAACATGTAGAAAATATCACTGTCTTTGGAAGAGATAGAAATGGTAGAAGAAAACAGGAGTAACTATTTCTTAAAATAAGAAAGAGAAGGAATTTTCCTAATATGTACATTTTAAGATACAATTTTGGGAAATATTTAAGGAGTAAACATTTTTAGATTGTTTGCACTAAAGCACATTGAAATTTTGTGTTCACCAAAAGGTATATTTAGTTGAGTATTGGAGGGAATTCACTTTAGAATGTACCTTCAAAATAAGGAAAAAGAATTCTATAGATAAGAAATAAACAGATGCTTTAATTTTTCAAAATAATTTGACAAAAACAGAGATCCAGATTTGAATCCACATACTAATCAAGTTTTTAGCATATCAAACATAAAATTGGTAAGCTAATCTTATTCTATTTTTGTTACCTTGGTAAACTTAATGTGAGGCTGCCAAGTGAACAAATATATTTTTACAAGAAACTATAAATAAACCAGATGATACCTAATTGGAGCAACTGAAAAATTATCTTTAATTTTAAAAAGTAAAATATTTTAGATTAACTCTAAAGAATAGAACACTAATGTATAATGGAGGAATTAAATATTAATAACCGCTTAACACATAATGAAGGAAAAGAAAGATGCAGTACTTCAACAAAATGTAGAAAAACATACTGTATTTTGTTGACCTAAAAAAAGATCAGAAGCTGCATGGAAAAATCCCTTTGGTCTTATTAGTCAAGTGCTGATCTGAAATACTTTTTCTGAATATTTGATGTCTAAAAATGAACTGAAGCACATTCTGTGCTCCTGCTGTAGGTAGGCTCCTACAAAAACCTTTAAGATGTAGATTCTTCTAGAGTTATCTTTGTCCCTTTAATACTGTTGTGGCTGAAAGAGGCAAATTATTGAACAAGAGTGACAAAAGCCAGTTACAGAGCCTGGGTGTAATGACTGGGGTTTCAATGGAATAAAATATAAGTTCAGTCAACATCAATTTGGGAAACTGATGCTATAGTTTTACTCTGATTTAAAAGTTTCAGAAAATACTATTTGTCAAATTTAGGCAATTCTGTTTTTAATATACTTAAAAATGTATTTGTTTTGTAATGTGAGGAATGTTCAATGGTACAGACTGAAAATTTGCATCCCCCTCTACCATTTACATGTTGAAACCCTAACCAAATTTGATCAGATCTGTAGGGTTATGAGTATGCAGCCTTGGTCTGATGGGATTACTGTTGTTATTAGGTGCTCTCAAGCCATTTCTGACTAATAGCAACCCTCATAGGGTTTTCAATGACTGACTGTTTTGAGATTGCTTTGGGAGTGGATTGCCATGTCCTTCTCCCATTTTTGCAGTGCTGGGGATCAAACTTGGACTCTCAGAGAGTGCAGAGTAATGCTCTACCAACTGAGCTAAACCTCAGCCCCTGACAGGATTAGTGCCCTGGTAAGAAGAGACACCAGGGAAGTTTTTCTCTGTCTCTACCCTATGAAGACAATGAGAAGGTAGCCATCTGCAAACTAGGAAGAGAGTCTTCCTTCCCCTCAACTCAACCATGCTGCCGTCTTGATCCTAGAGTTGCAAGTTTTAGAACTGTGAGAAAAAAAATTATATTGTTTAAGTTTCCATACTATGATACTTTATTATGGCAATCAAATCAGATTAAATTATACTATTAAAAAGGGACGACCATATTCTTTAAAAATGTCAATTTCATAAAAGAGGATAAAGTCTATAGAAATATCCCAGATCAATGGAAGCTATAGAGAATATTCCCCATGTGTCTGTCAGTTTATTATGCTGTGGGGGCTTATATGTTGCTGTTATGCTGAAAGCTATGCTACTGAGATTTCAGACACCAGCAGGGCCACCCATGGAGGACAGGTTTCAGTTGAACTTCCAGATTAAGACAGATTAGGAAGAAGAATGAGGCAGCCTACTCCTGAAACAACCAGTGAAAACGCTCTGAACAGCAAAGAAACACTGTCAAAAACAGTGCTGGAAAATGAGTGCCCCAGGCTGGAAGCCAGTCAAAAAACAATTGGGGAAGAGTTGCCTCCTCAAAGTAAAGTCAATCTTAATAATGGGAATGGAGTAACCCCCCTGGGACTTCCTTTTGCGGATGTGACATGCCTCAAAATGAGAACAAACATAGTGGCTGCAATAATGGCTCAAACTTAAAAAGATCCTGTGCATGGCACAATGTAGCATAGTATTTTGTTCTGTTGTACATAGGGTCACCATGAGTTGGATCCACAAGTTGAGCTACCTAACAGGTTGTTTGACTGCACCCAACAAAACAAACAAGAAAAGAGAATATAACCAGTAAATGTAATGCCTGACCTAGCAGGCAGTACGTACTGGAAAAGGGAAGAAAAGCTATAAAGAGAGTGTAGGTCAACTAACACAGATGGAAGACAGACAGTACATTGTTTCAGTGTACATTCATGAAGTTGGTAACTGAACTGCGGTTATGTAAGAGAATGTCTCTATTCTTAGGAAATATACACTAAAATATTTAGTAGGGCCATAATGTATGTAAAATACATAGATAAAAGGATACTTATATAAAGTGAATATGTAAAATATTTATGATATGCAAATATGTTAACAGTAGGTATATTATAATCTTTGCACTATATTTCTCCAACATTTTTGTAAGTGAAATAATTTCTAAAGAAAAAATTAATAAAATTTATTTTGTTTTAAAATGCACTTAAAATGATTATTTAGGTTTGATTCAGGGTGTTGTTCAGTGAAACGGTATAGTTAAACTGGTTTTAAGGGTCAGTTTCTAAAAAAGCAAAACAATCACGATTAGCCTTGTTAGCACAATGAACTTCAAAGATTAGAGAAAAACATTCTTGAGGGCCCATGGGGAAAGTCAGAACCTCACTACCACTTTCCTCTGACAGAAGGAAAGGAATCAGTCACCACAATGGCCTTCTCTTTGTTGAATTAGAAAAGTATGAGGTCAGATTTATTTCAAATGCCTTCTAATGGTTTTGTGGAGACACATTGGAAAGTATTTGGTATTTCCTGAGATAGATTTAAACCAGTAAGAAATATAGCCGGAGCTATAATCATATTTGAGAGAGTGGCAGGTCAACAAAAAAAAGATTCTCCACTAGATGGATTGACACAGTGGCTACGACAATGGGCTTAAACATAAAAAAGATCATGTGCCTGGCACAGTGTTGGGAAGTGTTTCTTTGTGTTGTACATAGGGTCATTAAGAGTTGGACATGACTTTATGGCACCTAACAATAACAATCAAGTTGGTTCTGAGCACTTTTCTATGTGGCAAAAGGAAGTGGAAAACAACCTCTTCTCAAAAGACTAGCAGAGCTACCTAACAGGTTGCACTCTTTTAAGGATAACATTTTTCCTTAATTGGAAATTATTACATGCTCATCCTAGGGTTTTTGGAAAATAATCTTAAGTGTAAGGAACAAAAAAAAGCTACACATATTTCCACATATTAACAATTCATTTTTACTGCAAGTTTTAGATGTTTTTGTAAGTGAATATATCATATTTAAAATCCATAGTTTTAGAATCAATGGCATATCATAATATTTTGTAACTTGCTTTTAGACGGTACTACATTGTGAACACTTTTCCATATTAATATACCCACTGTATTCTATCTTAAGGAAAACTCATTCACAAATCTTAGCAACATTTATGATTATTGTCTTAGGCTGGATTATTACAACCAGAATTTCTGAATCGAAAGGTGGGAATATTTTAAGGCTTTGATAAATGTTGGTAAATAGCCATTCATCAAATTTATACTAAGTTATGCTCTCTTCCAGACATTTCTGAAACATACAAATTTCATAATTTTTTCATTCTTTGATAGTCTAAGTTGCATTTCTTTGATTACTGGTGAGTTAGGACATTCCTCAGTAAGTTTTCTGGTCATTTTATTTTTCTTTCATGAATTAAGTTTTCATACTCTTTGGTTTCCCCACATGTCTGTCAGTTTGCCGCACTGTGGGGGCTTGTGTGTTGCAATGAGGCTGAGAGCTCTGCCACTGTAACCTCAGACATGAGCAAGGTTACCCATGGTGGACAGGTTTTTAGCTGAACTTCCAGACAAAGACAGACTAGGGAGTAGGACCTGGTGAGCCACTCCCGAAACAACTAGACATTGAAAACCCTTTGGATAGCAAAGAGACACTGTTGGATATAGTGCCGGAAAATGAGGCCCCCAGGTTGGAAGGCACTCAAAAGACTACTGGGGAAGAGTTGCCTCCTCCAAGTACAGTCTACCGTGATGACGGAAATGGACTAAAGCCCCAGGGTGCTCAACTTGCTGATGTGGCATGACTCAAAATGAGGAGAAACAACTGTAAACATCCATTAATAATTGGAACATGGAATGTACGTAGTATGAATCTAGGCAAATTAGAAATTGTTAAAAGAGAAATGGAGTGCATAAACATCGACATCCTAGGCATCAGTGAGCTAAAATGGACCAGCATAGGCCATTTTGAGTCAGACAATCATATGGTCTACTATGCTGGGAATGATAAATTAAAGAGAAATGGGGTTGCATTCATCATCAAAAAAGACATTTCAAGATCTGTCATGAAATACAATGTTGTCAGTGATAGAATAATATCTATATGCCTACAAGGAAGGCCAGTTAATATGACTATTATTCAAATTTATGCACCCACCACTAAGGCCACAAATGAAGAAAGGGAAGACTTTTATCAGCTTCTGCAATCTGAAATAGATAGAACATGCAATCAAGACATACTGATAATCACTGGTGACTGGAATGCAAAGGTTGGAAACAAACAAGAAGGCTCAGTAGTTGGAAAATATGGTCTTGGTGACAGAAATGAAACTGGAGATCGCATGATAGAATTTTGTCAGATCTTTTCATTGCAAATGCATTTTTTCAACATCATAAACAGAGACTATACACATGGACTTCACCAGATGGAACATACAGGAATCAAATTGACTACATATGTGCAAAGAGACGATGGAAAAGCTCTGTACAAAATGTCAAAACAAGACCAGGTGCTGAGTGTGGATCAGACCATCAACTTCTCATATGCAAGTTCAAACTGAAGCTGAAGAAAATTAGAACAAGTATATGAGAGCCACGGTATGACCTTGAGTATATCCCACCTGAGTTCAGAGACCACCTAAAAATAGGTTTAATGCGTGAGACACAAATGACAGGAGACCAGAAGAGTTGTGGCATGACATAAAAGATATCATTCAAGAAGGAAGCAAAAAGTTCTTAAAAAGACAAGAAAAAAAGAAAAGACCAAATTACATGTCAAAAGAGACACTGGACCTTGCCTTCGAACATTGGGCAGCTAAAGCAAAAGGAAGACATGATGAAGTTAAGGAACTAAACAGAAGATTTCAGAAGGCAGCTCGAGAAGACAAAAACAAATATTATAATAACATGTGCAAGGAGCTGGAGGCAGAAAACCAAAAGGGAAGAACAGGCTCTGTGTTTCTCAAGCTTAAGGAAGTGAAGAAAAAATTCAAGCCTTGAGTGGCAGCAGTGAAAGATTCTACAGGGACAATATTAAATGATGCAGGAAACATCAAAAGAAGATGGGAAGAATACAGAGTCATTATACAAGAAAGAATTGGTAGATGACCAACCATTCCAAGAGGTTGCATATGAAGAGGAACCAATGGTGTTGAAGGATGAAGTGGAAGCTGCCTTGAAAGAACTGGCGAAACACAAGGAATTGTGTTGGATACCCAGGAATTGATGGTATACCAATAGAGATGTTTCAACAAACAGATGCAGCACTGGAGGTGTTAACATGTTTATGCCAACAGATTTGGAAAACAGCTACTTGGCCAACTGACTGGAAGAGATCCATATTTGTGCCTCTTCCCAAAAAAGGGGATCCAACTGAATGTGCAAACTATTGGGCAATATCTTTAATATCACACACCAGCAAAATTCTACTAAAGATCATTCAGAAGTGACTGCAGCAGTATATAGACAGGGAATTACCAGAAAATCAAGTGGGATTCAGAAGAGGGCGGGGAACCAGGGATATCATTGCTGATGTCAGGTGGATATTAGCTGAAAGCAGAGAATATCAAAAAGATGTCTATCTATGTTTTATTAGTCAATAAAATGCAAGCATTTGATTGTGTGGATCATAACAAATTATGGATAACACTTCGGAAAATGGGAATACCAGAACACCTAATTGTGCTCATGAGAAATCTGTACATGAACCAGGAGGCAGTTGGCCAATAGAATAAGGAAATACTGCATGGTTTAAAGTTGAGAAAGGTGTGCGTCAGGGCTGTATACTTTCACCCTATCTCTTCAATTTATATGCTGAGCAAATAATCCGAGAAGCTGGACTTTATGAGGAAGAACGCGGCATCAAGATTGGAGGAAGACTCATTAACAACCTGAGTCATGCAGATGACACAACTCTGCTTGCTGAAAGTAAAGAGGATTTAAAACATTTACTGATGAAGATCAAAGATCATAGCCTTCGATATGGGTTACGACTAAACATCAACAAAACAAAAATCCTTACAACTGGGTCAGCATGCAACTTCACAATAAATGGAGAAAAGATTGAGGTTGTCCAAGATTTTGCTTTGCTTGGCTCTATAATCAACACCCGTGGAAGTAGCCCTCAAGAAATCAAAAGAGGCATTGCTCTAGGAAAAGCTGTGGCAAAAGATCTCTTTAGAGTATTGAAAAGCAAAGATGTGACATTGAAGACGAAGGTGCATCTGACTCATGCCATGGTATTTTCAGTTGCATCATATGGTTGTGAAACCTGGACATTGAACAAGGGAGACAGGAGAAGAATTGATGCTTTTGAATTGTGGTGCTAGAGACGTCTATGTACCATGGACTGCCAAAAGAACCAACAAATCTGTCCTAGAAGTAGTGCAACCAGAGTGCTCCTTGGAAGCAAGAATGGCCAAACTGCGTCTTACATATTTCGGACATGTAGTCAGGAGAGATCAATCCCTAGAGAAAGACATCATATTCGGGAGAGTGGCAGGTCAATGCAAAAGAGGAAAACCCTCCACCAGATGAATTGACACAGTGTCTGAAACAATGGGCTTAAACATAAATAAGATCGTTTGCCTGGCACAGAATCGGCAAGTGTTTTGATCTGCTGTACATTGTGTCGCTATGGGTCAGACTCGACTCGACGGCACCTAACAACAACAACAACAACAACTCTTTGGTTATTTTATTTCTGAAATGTTTATCTTCCTTACTAATTTGTAAATGTTTTAAAGGTAAGTTATTAACTTATTTCTCAAACACTTGAAAATGTTTTTCTTAGTATTTATCTTTAAATTACTAAATAAAGGGTTACAGAAATTAATTGATAAATAAAATGAAATTTTATAATTAGCACAGAAAACCTTTTTACTACTAGTATGTTATCAAAATTTCTCAGTGGTCCTTAAATGTCTTTCAAAAAAGTGTCTTAAAAAAATAAAACCAGGAATCAATCACGGTTCACACAGTTTTTAATCTAGAATAGCCCCTTGCCTTTTTCCCCATGACATGAACATTTTTATATATATATAAAAGCAGTGGTGGGTTGTCAAGTAAAATACTTCAAGTCTTGAGTTTATGTTTCTGTGTGGTGTTATTTGTTTCAAATGGAAATTCTAAATTATTATATAGGCAAATGTGTCAAACATTTTCTTTATAGTCATTGTTTGCAGTGTCATTTTTAGAAAGACTTTACTACTCAATTATATTGTGCATCTCTATTATTTTCTAGTACTTTTATTACTACAGGTTTTACACTTAAATCTGTAGCCTATCTTGTTTTGGTGAAATGAGTGAACAGATTTCTAAATATATTTACAATGATCCTGTGAGAATTAAATGACTAGGAGAATAAAATGATAAATTTTGTGTGTAACATTAACATGAATAAATAAATATTTTTTATTTTGATACCAGTTTTTGTTAAGTTACACAGGCTACCTCTGGCCTCAGACTTGTGATCCTTCTGCTTCCACCTCCTAGTTCACTGGGATTACAGGCATATGCCCCTGAGCCCAGCATGAACAAATATTTAATGCAACAATAAATCAGATAGATAATGCTGAGTATGTCATATGTTTATTTTCTTGGTCAGATTTTAGATGTTGCTCCAAACAGAAACTGCATCAAAGCTTGTGAGTCAAAATATAAAATAATCATATCTAATTTTATGTTAATTGTTTACTCTATATCATTATTTTCCCCCAAACACCCACTAGCATTCTTCAAAAGAGTAATCTACAATTCTGATCATAGTGAGTGATGATTTCAAATATAGCTTGTTGAAATGAAAATGAGAAGAAGAAACTGAGCCATTATTTGAGAACTCATTACTTATATGGAATGTAAATTGGACTAGATATATCAGTGAGCTATTTCCTTCATCACAGAAGTCAACTTGCCTCTTGCTAATATATTGGATGGTAATATTTCCTACATATTCATAATTAGGAGTGAGGCAGGCTTTTACTGTTCATTATGCTATAATTTAGCTAACTGTAAAGGAGAGTTAAATTACCTCTTTCTCATAAAACATCTTGAATTATGTTAATATCTTTTTAATATTAGATTTGTTTTACTGAAGGGCAATAGCCAATGGTGGGAAATGCTTAAGGCAGAAAGCTTTGAAAATTTTATAAGTACCAACTGAGAAGCTGTGGTTTAGAATCTCAGAAAACCTGACTTTTAAAATGTCTTCTTACCAGAAAGCTAAAATTAAAAAGAGATAACACCAAACCATCATGAGAGGACTTTCCATATATTACTATTGGGACTATAATTGATACTACTCCTTTTTTAAAAAAAACTAGCTGCATTTACTCAAGATAAATACATACTTATCCCATGATCCAGCATTTTACTCCTAGGCATTGACCCATGAGAACTGAAATTCTGTGTCCACCAAAATATATCTATACAAGAATAACACTATCAGCTTTATTCAGAATAGCCTCAAACTGGAAACAACTTGAAGGTCATTCAACAGGAAAATGGATAAATCGTTGTACATTCACACAATGAAATACTATTGCCAGCACATGGATGAGTCTCACAAATATACAGAATGATTTCAGTTGCATGAAATTTAAGAATCAACAAAACTAATTTATGGTGATGGAAATCAGAATAGTGCTTATTTAGCTCTTGGGGGTGAGGTTGACTGAGAAGAAGCATGAGGGAAACTTCTGGCTTCTGGAAATGTCTACAGCTTGATCTGGGTAGTGGTTACACAGATGTATATACATGTAGGGATTAAATGAATAGTATACTTACATTAGTGCATTAACTTTGCTGTATGTATAATCTGTTTCCTAAGAGAACAGAATTCTGCTACTGATGGTTTTGGTTTCAAGAAGGTTACAATACATGCTTTCCAACTTTTCCTATCTTAAGAAAATAACCTTTTGTCACTTCCTTTTACAAAGTTTTTTCAAAAATGTATGTTATCACTTTCTAGCCTTTCAATCTTGCTTCAAATAATCGTCCTCTTTTCTAACCCCAAACAGTCCGTTCCAGGATCTTAATACCCTTGCTATTAAATTTAATGAACAATTTTCAGTCATTTTTATCACCTGTCTGAAGCATTTCACACCCTTATCTCTGCCTCGTTGTTTCTGTAATGCTGCCTTTCTTGGTTTCACTCCTATGTGAGGGGGTTGCCTCTTAGTCCCCTGTGCTGGCTCCTTTATCTCTTGGGGCTCCTCAGGGTCATCCCTAGTACTTGTCATCTCACATTACACACTTTCCTGACTTATCTCATCCATTCATATTACTTTCATTAATTTTTATAACACTTACTTCCTGTCCAGATCACAGTAGTGATGCCCAGATCCATTTACCCAGCAGCTTTTTAGGCATCTCTACTTTGATTTCATACACTCATACTCCATACTCAGTATTACTGTTCTGTCCTCCATCTTCTCATCTTGTATGTTCTACCTCAATGAATGGTGTTTCCATTCACTCAGATGACTGACCCAGAATTTTGAGTTACCCTTAATTTATATTCTCCTTTCTTTCCTCATAGGGTTTTTAAAGACTAATTGTTTCAAAGGCATTGCGTTGGAAAAAGCTGTTGCAAAAGAGCTCTTTAAAGTATTGAAAAGTAATGATGCTACATTGAAGATAAAGATGCACCTGACTCGTGCCATGATATTTTCAGTCAACTTGACAGCACCTAACAACAACAACAACAACAACAACAACAACAACAACAACAACTGTTTTTGAAAGCTGGACAGTGAATAAGGAAGACAAGAGAATTGATGCTTTTGAATTATGGTGCTGGAGACAAATATTGAATGCACTATAGACTGTCAAAGAACCAACAGATCTGTCCTTGAAGAAATGTAACCAGAGTGCTCCTTGGAAGCAAGGATGTATAGACTGCAACTTACATATTTTGGACGTGGTGTCAGGAGAAACCAAGCTCTGGAAAAGGACATTATGTTTGGGAGAGAGGCAGTTTAATAAAAAAGAGGAAGACCCTCAACTAGATGGATTGACATAGTGGCTGCAACAATGGGCTTAAGAATAAAAAATATGATATGCATGGCATACTATCTAGTAGTGTTTGATTCTGTTGCATATAGTGTCAATGAGTCAGATTTGACCCGAATCACCTAACAACAGCAGCAGCAACATTTCTTTCCTCAGATGCAATTAACACCACTTTGATTCTGCCTTCTGAATTATACTCAATTTCTTCTGCCCCTTTCTATTTTCACTACACCACCACCCAAATAAATCATACCAACATCCTCCTAACTTTTGTCCCCTTCCCACTTATTTTCATAGTACCATATAGCCAGAGAAAACTTTCTATTTTGATTATATTATTCCTTTGCAAATTTGATATTACTGTATTCCTTTGCCTGAAATTCTTCAGTGACTTGCCATGCCCCTCACTGAATAGGCCTTCCAATATGGCTCTTGCTTACATCTTCACCCTGCTCTGTCTCTTTTGCTACTGACTACTATACTACTGTTACTGTTGTTGTTGTTGTTGTTAAGTGCCAT
This sequence comes from Pedetes capensis, assembly GCA_007922755.1. Taxonomy (NCBI): domain Eukaryota; kingdom Metazoa; phylum Chordata; class Mammalia; order Rodentia; family Pedetidae; genus Pedetes; species Pedetes capensis. Next base: position 25,174 of record VMDO01005355.1, read on the forward strand.
CAAGTTGGGTCCGACTCATAGCTATCCTATGTACAACAGAATGAAACACTCCCCAGCATTGTGCCATGCCAGGCACTGTTATCAGTCCTTCTCTGCTATTCATAGGGTTTTTCATGGAGGACTGTTTTGAGAATGGGCTGCCAGGTCCTCCCTAGCCTGAGGTACCTGGTATTCCCAAGTGGTCTCTCATCCAAGGACTCACTAGGCTGACCGTGCTTAGCTTCCAAAATCAGGTGGGATCAGTTGCCAGGGTGCTATGACTGTAGACACTATGCTACAGCCTTATAATAAAACTGTTTCCAATTCTAGAATGTGCCATGGTCTCTTGTCTCTCAGGGCCTTTGTACATTCTCTTCGAGTGACTACACTTTTCTCAACTCCTTTATTCTCACCAATTCCTATACAGTCTTCTGTTTGTTTTATTTTGTGTTGAGACAGACTAGGTAGCCCTGTGAATTCATGATCCTCCTCCCTCTGCTTTCCAAGTGCTGGGATTGCAGGCATGAGCCACCATGCCCGGCAACCTATACATTCCTAAAGTTTCATCTTAGATATCTACATCACTTTCTTTGGGAAATCTTCCCTCAGATCTGTAACCAATATTAGGTACCATCTCTGTGAGATTCAAGTATCATTATTCCTAAGATGATATGTACCATACTGAATGCTAGTTTACTTCTCTTTCTCCCACTGGTGTAAGGTTGATGAACATAAAATATGGATAACATAGCCATATTTTGCCAACAGAGGTCTTTGTATAAACCTGTATTATGTGCCAATAGATTGACTCTTTCACCATTTTTCATGTTCAAAAGGCTAGTGATTTATGAAATACGTCCTGTTACTGTGGCTATGACTCGGAAATACTGATTATTTTCAATACCCTTTTCTGTTGTATGCTGACCTTCCTCAGTAATTTTGCACTTTTATACTAATGGTTCTTATCCAGAGGGAATAGAATGGAGAATCCTTTGCCTAATTTAGACTTCTAAAGGTTTTGAGTATTTTCTCACACTTAAGTCGACTTTCTATTTAAAGAAATGCTCTTTTGAAAGAGTTGTATGTTCTCCTGCATATAGTACTTGTATGTGTACTCTAAGAATTTCCATTTAAATATGAAATATTAATGATATGTCACTGAGAAAATGTGCACATTATGACATGAATGAGGCTATTTTCACATGGAAGAAAATGTCTAGAATGGCATAAAGCAGTTTTCCCCTAACATTGACTATTTATGGAGTTGTGTGGGTGAGAATAAAAGAGATGGTGCATTCAGAAGAAACCAGTATCATGTGTTTAGTAACCTTTTATTTGTTAATTTTTTTTTGTAGTCCTGGGGAGCAAACCCAGGGACTTGCAAATGCTAGCCAAGCTCTCTACTACTGAGTTACATCTCCAGCCCTGTATTTATTGTCACAAAAATGCAGTGCCATAAAAAGGTGATGAATTCTAGACAGAGAACCCATATTATTCAATTCATGATGCTTGAGGAAACATAAAACAGATACAAAATAAATCATGCTTGTTTCCTTTTATTGGTAAATCAAGCAATGTCTACATGGGAAGTAAAGAATTAATAGCACCCTTGAGACATTCTCCCCCTACTAGAGAAAAATGATTGACCTCAATCAAGCTCCTCATAAGCACGCTAATGGTATTTACTAGTGGAAAGATACCAGAGAGTCCCTATTTAAAGTAATGGTTTTTGGTAACATAGATGACCTGATCTGTCTAGACTGTGCATTGTAAACAAACCTGCAGCTTATGGATTTATGGGCATGCCTGGCTGGATATTGGGAGGTAGTCATGTAAACATTTTCTATCTAACTAAAAAAGTCTAAATCTGGGAACCTCAAAACCAATGTGAATTTTTTTTAAAGAACAACACGTTCACATGAATTGTTCATAACTCAGCTGTTAACTCTGGAAACCAAAACATATCCAAATGTAAGAGAAAGGGACAATTTGGGGAAGCTGTGTCTGACAGACTCTAGAAAGGAATGTGTCATCTGTGTTAGGTCTTGCCAGTATGCTATGTGTCATTAGGAAAGTCTGGGGCTGGATAAGATGTATATAATACTGATGAGTCTATGTTGAATGTTTCAACTCTTTGGTCAACATACAAGTACAAGGTATGACAAAAATATGGTGAATGTTTAAATAAAAAAAAATTACAGTAAAAGACATTGCCATTAATCCTCCTTGAAATACTGGTTAATGCCACACTTATCTCATTGTTCTTGTCACTTTCTGAAGCAGTTTTAGAGGTCCTCTTTTGTGAATCCTCCATAGTGACAACACTCTGTATCACACATTGCTTCTGGTACAGCAATTTCTATCAATTAAGAACATTACAGTGTATCCTCATCCACCTTACACCAGACGTGGCACCAGGCAGCTTCCGGTTCTTTCCCAAAGTCAGAATCACCATGAAAGGTAAACATTTTGAATTGATTCAGGACACCTATGCAGCCATGACCATGCAACTAAAGATACTCACTAAAGAGAACTTCCAGGACTGCTTCAAAAAGTGGCAAGATGATGGGATAAGTGCGTTTGAAGCCAGGGGAAGTATTTTGAGAGGGATTAATGGCAATGTGCCTGCGGCCCTAGCAGTGTGGCATCCAATCCCATAATGTTTCAGAAGCTAGGGAGGGTCTGGCCTGGTTAGTACTTGGATGGGAGACCGCCTAAGAACACCTGATACTGTAGGCTTGGGAGAAGGACCTGACAACCTACTCCCCCCAAAAACAATCCACCATTGAAAACCCTATAAATAGCAGAGAAGCACTGACAATAGTGTTTTGCCTGTTGTACAGAGGGTCGCTATGAGTTGGATACCAACTCCATGGCACCTAACAACAGCAACAACAATGGCAGTGTAACTATAACAACATCTATTGCTTAATATTTTAAAAAAATATTTAAACAATCACTGTATCATTTAATCACATCTCATATGCCATATATTTTCAAATCTAATCCACACCCACAAGTAATCTACACCCAGGTTTTAGCCATTCCTTAAATGGAAAAAAGTTTTCATTTCTAATCTGGTCCTTTTCTTCAACTGCTCCTTGGTCATAGAACAACTGAATAATATCACATGTTCTCAGTGGGAGCTTTTCCATGTTCAAGAAGTCCTATGTGTGCGATTACTCAACTATTTTTTCATGCTGAGTAAAGCTTGAGCCACACCAAGGATATACTCAACTTTACTGCCTGTTTCTTTTTTGTTCCAAAGAAGGTGTGCCTATGTGCACAACAGAAGAAGACAGTGGAGCTAATCATGAATGTATCCCTTTGTAAATCAGGTCTAATCTTCTGCGGACAGTGAAATCACGTCGGGTTTCTCAATTGACTTTATGCAAGTAGCAATAATGTGGGATTTTTGTCTGAAACCATCTCATGCCTTAGTTGTTAAAACGTGAGAGGTACTTGTTCTGATTTATTGTATACTGTCATTATGGAAGAGGGATGCCAGAAATCTAAAAGGCTATCACACACAGCAAAATTCAAATGTGAAATTGCTCCAAGAACAGAGAAGGGAAAACAGAAAGCTGCTGCAATTTTTGGAGTTGATGGAAGCAACGTTCTACTGAGGTGGAAACACAAAGAGGCAATTAGTAAGTGTGAAGTGGCACTGAAGAAATTCACTATTCCCAAGAAAGGGCAATTTCCTGAAACTGATGGTGCAATTTTCATGTTCTGTCAAGACAGATGTAAGATTGGAGTATTTGTGAGTTAGGATCTACTTCTAGAGGAGGTGATAAAGAAGGCCAGATCTTTGAAAATTTCTCAAAGTCATTTTAAAGCCAGTAAAGAATGGGCTATAAGGTTCATGGGCTGAACCGGGCTGATGTGATGCAGAATGACCATATGGCAAAAGCTCCCAAAAGATTGTGAACAAAAGTTGTTAAATTATCAGTGGTATACCACCAACCTGAAGAAGACAAGAAATTTTCTGAAAGGGCAATTTGCCAGTGCTGATGGAACTGCTGTTTTTCTTTCTTTCTTTCTTTTTTCTTTTTCTTTTTTTCTTTTGTACTGGCTGGGGGTTGAATCCAGGGCCACTCACATGTTTTGCAAGTGCTCTACCACTGAGACACACTCTCAGCTAAATTTTTATTCCTTTTTCTTGAGACAAGGTCTTGCTAAATTACACAGGCTGCCTTAGGCCTCCAACTTGAAAACTTTCAATCCTCCTGCCTCCGCCTCCTGAGTTGCTGAGATTACAGGCATGAGTCACCACACCTGGCAGCTGTTTATTTTGATATGCTCCCAACTTACACTTTGGAGAAAAAGATGTAAAAGAGGTATTTTTGAAGACCAGTGGTTGCAAAAAGCTTCACTTAAGAAGTGATGTTGGCAGCCAGTAGTGATGAGAGAAAACGTCTACCCTCACTAATTTTGAAAAGTAAGGCTCCATGTAAATCAGATGCATTTCCAAAGGATGTTATGGCCAAAGCCCAGGAAAAAGGATGAATAACAGAGGCACTGATGCTGGAGTGGTTGGAAATTGTATGGAGTTATAGACCTGGAGCTTGTCCTTGATGCATTCAAAGGGTGTCAAAGGTCAATACTTGTCCTTGATGAATTCAAAGGGCATCTTACTGTTTCCATGAAGGACTAGCTCTGCAAGATGAACACTGAGCTTGTTATCATCCCAGATGGAATGACTTCAGTATTGCAACCAATAGATTTATCTATCAATAAACAAGTTGAGGCAACAATGTTTGACCTGGATTGTGGATCCTGTCCATGATTTAACAGAAGTAGGAAAAATCAAACACAGAGCTGCTTCAGAAATTGTGCAATGGATGTCGGCAGCGTGGAAAGCCATTCCAGAGAGAATTATTATTAAATCTTGCAAGTATTGTTGTATATCTATCTTTGGATGGATTTGAAGATGACATTTTATGGGAGGATGGTGAAAATAAATATGATAGTGAAATGATATAGACCACAGATAACATTTCTGTTATGAGTGATGACAATGAGTGTGATGAATAATAGATAAATCATAATAATGATTATAAATAAAATAATAAATATTGCATTGTATTGTTTTCACATGTACAATGGTTCTATAATTTTTCCCCAAACCAGCTCTCAACCACAAATCTAATCCATACACAATTCTAATCTGGATCTGATATTTTAGCCTTCTAAAACAGTTGAAATGGTGTGCTTAGATTCAAGGATATTTGGTATTATAAAAAATAAGCTGATAAAGTAGCATATCAGAACAGAAGACAGATTGATTTTTAAAATAATGCTGTGAAAATTAGATAATAGTTAGAAATAAATGGATTCCTACCTCAGATTATATGCTAGAACAAAAGATACAAAGAAGAGGAAACATTTAAAAATTTGAGTAGAAAATGTATGAGAGGATTTTTGATTTTTGCTTAGGGAAGATCTTTCCAAAAAAATCAAATAAAAACCAAAAGAAGAACCAGTAGAGAAAAGACTAATAGAAAAAGAACCAACTGGGGAAATAAATTTGCAACACATTTGACATAGGTGATTTAGTATATTGAGCTAAAAATCACTGAAAAAAATTAATGTTGCCACAGGATAAGGGCAAAGGTGATAAGTAATTCTCAAATATAGAAATATAAAGTCCCAATGAACATAAGTAAAACTATGTTGCTTAACAAGGAAACTCAAATTTTAAAAAATGAAATAGGATTTTCTGTGTATTATACTGGCAAACTTAAGAAGAATAAGAATACCCCATGAGGATAACCAGAGTCCTCAATTGTAGACCACCTCATACAAACTGTGGGTAGGGAGTGAGTGTGGCAGTCATGGCAGAGAGAAACTGCTGTGTGGAGTCCCTGAGCTCACTGCCTCCAGCTGCTGCACTGCTAGGACCCACAAAAGTGTTCTTGCCAATGCCAAGCTTTTTAGAGCTAGCAACCAGTGACTGAGCAAGGTGAGGCCACTAAAACTGGACTCCTGTAAAACTCCTCCAGGAGGCAATCTTTACTCAGGGAGCAACCTACTGGCCTCTTGGAGGCTTTTTCAAGGCTTCACCTCCTTTTGCAGCTCTTCTTATTTATCTCTCATTTCTCCCCCCTCTTCTTTCACAAGTGTTAGTCCTGTTGAAAGCCCTCTGGTGCTATTCCTACTGCCTCTCCCTTGAATCATCCACAGTATTTTCACCAATGAATGTCCTGCACTTCCAGTTTCATCCTAGTGTTGCTTCCCAGAGTTCCCAAAACAATCTTTTTGGAGATCAATGTTGTAAAACTCTTTGATATGTATTTTGCTTTTAAAATTGATGTTAAGGAAGTAAGCAGAAATAATCACACAATTTTCCATAGGAATATTTGAAAGTGTTATTTATAATTGGAAACAGTGAAAATAAAAATAGTGATACAAAAGTAGCCTCAACAAATACAAAAATAATGAAATGATCCCTTGTATCTTATCAGATCACAATGGAATAAGGCTAGAAATGAATAGCAGGAGACATTATAAGAATATTACAAATACATGGAATTAAATAGCACACTTTTGAATGGCCAATAGTTCACTGAAGAAATTAGAAAGGAAATTAAAAAGTTTCTACAATCAAATAAAATGAAAACACAACCTACTAAAATCTTTGGGATACAGCAAAGGCAGCTTTGTGAAGGAAATTCATAGCCATGAATGCTTATATCCAAAAGTTAGTTCATTTAATGATACTCTTTTAAGGCATTAGAGAAACAACAATCAGCCAACCCCAAAACTAGCACACAAAAAGAAATAATTAAGATCAAGGCAGAAATCAGTAAAATAGAAACTAAAAACAAAAACAAAGAATCAATGAAAACAAGAGTTGGTTCTTTCAAAAGAGAAACAGGATAGACAAACCCTTAGCCAAACTAAGGAGAGAAGGGAGGGAGAAATAGACATAGAGATGAGAGAGAAAGAGTGAGAGAGAGAGAGAGAGAGAGAGAGAGAGAGAGAGAGAGGAGGGAGGAGAGAGAGAATAAAATTAAAGATGAAAAAGGGGTTATAGCAACAGATGCCAATAAAATACAGAGGATCATCAGAAATTACTTTAAAAACTTGTACTTCTCAAAAGCTGAAAATACAGGAGAATTGGATAAATTCACCACCATTAATGACCTACCAAAATTAAACCCAGAGGATATAAAGAATTTAAGCAGACCTACAATAAATAACGAAACTGAGGCAGTAATAAAGGATCTTCCAACAAAGAAAAGCCCAGGTCCTGACAGGTTCACAGGTGAATTCTATCAAACCTTTAAAGAAGAAATAATACCTATCTTCCTTAAACTATTCCATAAAATAGAAATGGAAGATATACTTCTAAATTTGTTTTATGAAGCCAATATCACTCTGACCAGGTAAGGACACAACAACAACAAAGAACTATGGACCAATTTCTCTGATGAATATTGTGGCAAAAATCCTCAATGAAATACTTGCAAAGTGAATATAACATCACACAAAAAAGAACATACACCATGACCAAATGAGTTTCATTGACTAGATGCAAGGCTGATTCAACAAATGCAAATCAATAAATGTAATAAAATATGTCAATAGACTTAGTAACAGAAATTACATGATCATCTCAATAGATGCAGAAAAAGCCTTGACAAAGTTCCACATCCCTTCACGATAAAAGTTCTGAAGAAACTGAGAATAGAAGATACATACCTTAATATTGTCAAGGCTATATATAATTAAACACAAAAAAGATCATCTGCTTGGCATAGAGTCAAGGAGTGTTTTGTTCTGTGGCACAAAGGGTCACTATGCATTGGATCTGACTCAACAGCACTTAACAACAGCAATATATATGATAAGCCTATAAATAACATTATGCTAAATGGGGAAAAACTGAAAGCATTTCCTCTAAAATCAGGAACAAGATGAGGATGTCCACTCTCCCCACTCTTATTCAACATAGTGATTGAACTCCTAGCCTTAGCAATTAGGCAAGAGAAAGAAATAAAAAGAATACCAAGAGGGAATGAAGAGGTCAAATGATCCCTATTTGCAGATGACATGATCCTATACTTAAAAGACCCTAAAGTCTTCACTAGAAGACTTTTAGAGCTAATTAGCTCCTTTAGCAAAGTAGCAGGATACAAAATTGACATTAAAAAATTTATAGCATTCCTATATAACAACAAGGGCTGGGATTTAGCGCAGTTGGTAGAGTGCTGCTCTGAAGTCTTTGAGGTCCCGAGTTTGATTCCCAGCACCACAAAAATGGGAGAAAGATGTGGCAATCCACTCCTGAGGCAATCCCCAAACAATCAGCCATTGAAAATTCTACGAGAGTCTCTATAAGTCAGATATGACTAGATGGCACCTTACAACAACAATAAAAACAATATATCAATAATGAACAGGAAGAGAAAAAAACAACAATTTCATTCACAATAGCCCACCAAAAATTTAACTATCTAGGAGTCAATCTAACCAAACATCCTAAAGATTTGTACAATGAAAACTTCAAAACACTAAAGAAAGAAACTGAACAAGACACTAACAGAAGGAGAGATTTCCCTTGCTTACAGATTAGAAAAAATAATATTGCGAAAATGGCAATACTACCAAAAGTAACCTACAGATTCAGTGCAATCCAATCAAAATTCCAATGATATAATTTACAGAAACAGAAAGAACAATCTTAAAATTCACATGGAAATACAAAAGATCTCATATAATCCAAACAATCCCAAGCAGTTGAGGAGCCATCAAAATAGTAGACCTCAAACTATATTACATGGTCATGGTAACAAAAACAGTTTGGTATTGGCACAAAAACAGGCATGAAGATCAATGGAACAGAAGACCTAGATATACACTCATGCAACTACAGCCACCTGATCTTTGACAAAGATGTTGAAAGCATATACTGCAGGAAAGATAATCTCTTCACTAAATGGTGCTGGGAAAACTGAATATCCAAATGTGGAAGAATAACAGTAGATCTGTAGCTCCTGCCCTATATGAAAATCAATTCAAAATGGATCAGAGATCCCAAGGTAAAACCAGAAATTTGAAACTACGAGAAGCAAATGTAGGGAACACACTCCAATACATTGGCATAGGTAAGTATTTTCTTAACAAGACTGCAATAAGTCAGGAGTGATGGTACATGCTTATAATCCTAGCAAGTCAAGAGGTGGAGGTAGGATGATCACAGATTCAAGGCCAGGAGCAGACTGCATGTCTTAGCAAGACCCTGACTCAACACAAAAAATATAAAAAAAGGGGGCTGAGGGTGAAGCCCAGTGGAAGAGTGTTTGCAAAATATGCCTGAGACCTGGGTTCAGCTCCCCGAGTACTGTTAAAAAAAAAAAAAAACCAAAACATAACAAAATGAAACAGAAACAAAGACTCCAGTAGCCCAGGAAATTGCACCAAGAATTGACAAATGATATTTCATAAAATTAAAAAGGTTTTGCACAGCAAAAGAAACAATGAATGGAGTAAAAGATGGGATGGGAGAAAATCTTTTCTTCCTATCCATCTGACAAAGGATTAATATCTAAGATATATAAAGAACTCAGGAAACTAAACACAAGAGTAACAATCCAATAAACAAATGGTCAATGGAACTGAACAGACAGTTCTCAAAAGATGAAATACAAAGAGACAATGAAAATAAGAAAACTTTTTCAGTATCCTCAGCCATCAGGGCAATGCAAATCAAAACTACACTGAGATTCCATCTCACCCCGGTCAAAATAGCTAACATCAATAAAACAAACAACAACAAATACTGGTGACCATGTGCTGGGGTGGGGTGAGGTAGAATGCTTTACACTGCTAGTAGGACTGTAAATTAGTTCAGCCATTATGGAAGTCAGCATGGAGAGTCTTCAGAAATCAAAAAATGGAAGTATCATATGATCGAGCTATACCACTCCTAGGTATGTACCCAAAGGAAGATAAGTCATCATACCCGAGGGCTACCTGCACTTCCACGTTTATTGCAGCTCTCTTCACAATTACAAGGGTATGAAATCAGCACAGATGTCTATCAACAGATGATTGCATTTTTAAAATGTGGTATATATACACAATGGAATATTATGTAGCCTTAAGGTAGAATGAAATTATGTCATTTCCAGCAAAATAGATGTAACTAGAGATTATCATTTTAAGCAAAATAACCCAGATACAAAAGGAGAAATACTATGTGTTCTCAATCATGTGCAGGAGCTAGATTTACCTTAAAGATAGTGTGTGTGTGTGTGTGTGTGTGTGTGTGTGTGTATACATATATATGTGTATATATATATATGCCTGCAGCGATAGCCCTGTGGCATCTGATCCCGTCAGATCTCGGAAGTTAAGCAGGGTTGGGCCTGGTTAGTAGCTGGATGGGAAACCACCTGGGAACACCAGAAGCTGTAGGCTTGAGAGAAGGACCTGGCAACCCTCTTTCAAAAATCAATCTGCCATTGAAAACCCTATGAACAGCAGAGAAGCACTGACAATAGTGTTTCCCCTGTTGTACAGAGGGTCGCTATGAGTCTGATACCGACTCGATGGCACCTAACAACAACCACCACATATATATATATATATATATATATATATATATATATATATATATATTCATTGTTGGGTGCCATTGAGTCTTTGTATATCCCTCATGTGTCTATTAGCTTGCCATGCTGTGGGGGCTTGTGTGTTGCTGTCATGCTGAAAGCTATGCCACTGGTATTTCAAATACCAGCAGGGCCACCCATGGTGGACAGGTTTCAGCTGAGCATCCACACTAAGCCAGACTAGGGGGAAGGACCCAGCAGCCCATTCCTAAAACAATTAGCTGTTGAAAACCTTCTGAGTAGCCGAGAAGCATTGTCAAATATAGTGCTGGAAAATGAGCCCCCCCCCCCCAAACAGGAAGGAATTCAAAAGAAGACAGGAAGAGTTGCCTCCTCAAAGTAGAGTCAAACTTAATGACAGGAATAGAGTAAAGCCCTTGGGATCTATTTAGGCTGATGCTTCAAAATGAGAATATCAGAAAGATGTCTGTCTATGTTTTATCAACTATGCAAAGGCATGTAACTGTGTGGATCATAACAAATTATGGATAACACTGCAATGAATGGGAATACCAGAGCACCTAATTCTACTCATGAGGAATCTGTACATGAACCAGGAGGCAGTTGTTCGAATAGAACAAGCAAACATTGCTTGGTTTAAAGTTGAGAAAAGTGTTTGTCAGGGCTGTATACTTTTACCATATCTCTTCAGTTTCTATGCTGAGCAAATAAACCAAGAAGCAGGATGGGAGGAAGCTGGAATCAGGATTGGAGGAAGACTCATTTACAACCTGCACTGTGCAGATGACACAACTCTGTGAAGTGAAGTGAAAGTGAAGAAGATTTGAAACATTTACTGATGAAGATCAAAGAACACAGCCTTCAGTATGGACTGTGACTCGACATCAACAAAACAAAAATCCTTACAACTGGGACAGTATGCAATTTCACAATAAATGGAGAAAAGACTGAAATTGTCCATAATTTTGCTTTACTTGGTCATACAATCAACACTAGTGGAAGCAGCAGTCAAGAAATCAAAAGATGTATTGCACTGGGAAAAGCTGTGGCCACAGATCTCTCTAAAGTATTGCAAAGTAAAGACATCACATTGAAGTTGAAGGTACACTTGACTCATGTATTTTCAGTTGTATCATATCATTGTGAAAGTTGGATGTTGAACAAGGGAGACAGGAGAAGAATTGATACTTTTGAATTATGGTGCTGGAGATGTCTATTGAATATACCATGGACTGCCAAAAGAACTAACAGATCTGTCCTCTAAGAAGGGCAACCACAGTGCTCTCTGGAAACAAGGATGGATAAACTGCATCTTACTTATTTTGGACATGTAATCAGAAGGGACCAATCCCTGGAGCAAGACATCATGCTTGGGAGTGGCAGGTCAATGACAAAAAGGAAAACCCTCCACTAGATGGAGTGACACAGTGTCTGCAACAATGGGCTTAAACATAAATAGTTTTGTGTGGCTGGCACAGAATTGAGGAGTTTTTTGTTCAGCTGTACATTGGGTTGCTATGAGTAGGACCTGACTCGATGGCATCTAACAACAATAACACAACAGCGGGCTCAAACATAAAAGATCATGTGCATGACACAGTGTTTGGTAGCATTTCATTCTGTGGTACATGGAGTTGCTACGAGTTGAATCCAATTCAATGGCACCCAGCAACATATGTGTGTGTATACACACACAATATTTTATATATTGAAGATTGGAAAATACAAAGTGATCCATCAGTAGTGGGGAGAGGACTAACAAACATATGGGTATAAATAGAGAGAGAACAAGTGCAAAATACAGGACGCAATCCTATGAGAATTCCGTATCATTATTATCTAATTATACTGCATGCGATTTAAAAAAAAATCATGCTATACCTCATAAATATGTACAATTATTGCTACATGTAAATCAAATAATTTTTTTGTAAAATGTTTAAGGAGATGGAAGTATCAACAATCTTGATTTAATAACTGCATAGTGTACATATGAACTGAATTAGCATTCTGTACCCCACAAAATATGTACAAAGTACTTTAAAATGAGTAAATAAATAAATACAATTAGTGAGAAAGGATTGGATACATTACTACATTCTGTAAAACACAATACATGGTCTCAAGTTTGAACATATGGGAAGTTACTCATTATACTGCTAAATGAGGAAAAAATTACAAGTCGTACATTTGAGTTCAATCTTGTTAAAGTATGTATGTAGACAAAAGAACAGAATATGTATTCAAGGATGTAATTTTGATTTTCTTCTCTGGGCTTTTTCCTGTAACTTCTAAATTTGCTGCCATAGACATTATTATAGTTAAAATATATGTTGTGTAATTTCTACCTATAAAGGCATCACCCCAGAGGGAGGAAGAATATCAAGCTATAATCAGTTGTTATTCTTTGGGCATTGATATTATGAGTAATATTATTTCTTCTTTACTCCCTTGAGTTTTTCAAATTTTCTAAAACTAAAGACAATCATTAAATTTAGAGCTTACTGATTTTTAAGAAAACAGTGCCAGTGAATTTAATGGAGAAAAGAGAATCTTATTAACAAATGGTGCTCAACATATTGGATAAGCACATTCAAAAATGTAACAATGTATTTATTATACTTTGTACAAAAATTAGCTCAAAATGGATCAAATTATACCGAATTTACAACTAGACCCAAATGTAAAACTATAAAACTTATTGTTTTGAGACAAGGTCTCTCTGTGTTGTCCAGGCTAGCCTAAACCCGCTATGTAGCCCAGTCTGGCTTCAGACTCCTATCTTCTTGCCTCTGCCTCCCAGTGCTGGGATTACAGGCATGCGCCACCATGCCTGGCCTTAAAACTATTTTTTAAACAGAATTTTGCTATGTTGCTTAGGATAGAGTGCAGTAGCTATTCACAGGCATGATCCCACTACTCTGAGCAGCATGGGGGTTTTCACCTGCTCTGTTTCTACCTTGAGCTTGTTGTCTCCTTTGACAGCCTAGGGGTTTCCCAGTCCTGGGAAGTCACCATACTGACATGGAACTTAGTGCTGACACCCAACAGACAACTTTTAAAACCCACAAACCCACAAGGAAACAAGTCAAAGAAGAAAAGTAGAAGATCGTTATATTTAATTAATTGAGACATTAGTCACTTCTAAAGATATGATTTCTCTCCTCTTTCTTTTCTATCTTTCCATCAATTATTCTAGTGTTTCCACATAGCTGCCTGCAGGTGTTTAACACTGAGAGTAGTTTATCATCTGGTTCTTCATGGACCAGGCTTTGAATTATGCTCAGAAAGCAGCTTAACAAAGCAGGAAGAGATATTTTTCATATGACAGTCTCTTTTATGGATCTGCAATGAGTCGGGAGTCTAACTAAAATTCTATTTCTGTGAAGGAATTTCCATTATGATAAAAAGCAAATTGTCAGTGATGTACTGGAGCTTTCTCTTGATCCGTGGATAGAACGTAGAGAAACTCATATTCCTTGTTGTTGTTGTTAGGTGCCCTCGAGTCGTATCCGACTCATAGCAACCCTTATAGGGTTTTCAATAGCTGATTGTTTTGGGATTGCATGGGGAGTGGATTGCCAGGTCTTTCTCCCATTTTTATGGTGCTGGGAATCGAACTCAGGACCTCAGAGACTGCAGAGCGGCACTCTACCAACTGAGCTAAATCCCAGCCCCACTCATATTCCTAGGCTCTCTTAAATACAAATAATTTTGTCAGGTGTGGTGGTTCATGCCTGTAATTCCAGCAACTCAGGAGGTGGAGACAGGAGGATCGTAGAAACAGAGCAAGTCAAAACAGGCTGGAGGTGCAGAGCACTTGCAAAATATGTGCAAGGCTCTGGGTTCAACCCCTAAGTACCACATAAAAAATACAAATATATAGTTGTATACTGGTAATTGGTAATTAACAAGTTATATAAGTCTTTATCTTAAACTGCTGTTTTAAGGTGGGACACGTAATTGTATATTCATCTACCAGTCTTTGCCATGGTCTTCTCTGAGTACAGATCTATTAATTGGAGTTCTCCACCTGACAAAAACCACACTTATCAGCTCCAATTTCCAGTTTCAATTTATTTAAAGTATGGCAAGAACTTAAAGCCACTTGTGATTCACAACAAGTACAGAATCCTTGTAGAATTTTATGATTAGTTTTCATAGCCTTTTATATTATCTTGTCCGCATCAAATATGACAGCAATTTTTTCTTACTGGCTCATTAACTTGGGTTTTAGATTAACAGTTCTATGTTTGCCTTGTTATTTCACCAAATTACTTAATCAAAATTACAACATAAACAGGTTTGAAATTAGCATAACTGACTTTTGAGAAGCATACAATGCAACTGGTGGGGAAGATGTCCCTGGCTGGTTTAGAAGTAGTTTGCTAATCCGGACATGAGTAGGCTCTACAGAGAGCGTTCATTCGAGTCTCTGGTGGCCATTAAGCCAAACAGTAGATGCACAAAGGGAATGGAGAATTTTCCTTCATCTAGTGACTAAGGTAAGTGAACGGGATAAAGACATGGTAATCCACTCCCAAAGCAATACTGAAACAACCAGCCATTGAAAACCCTATGAATAGCAGAGAAGCACTGACATAGTGCTGGGCGTGGCACAGTGTTGGGGAGTGTTTTGTTCTGTTGTGAGGACTGTTATGAGTCAGATGCAAGTTGATGGCATCTAACAACAACAACAACAACAACAAAACAAGGTAAGTGAAGGTCAGTTAAAAGAATAACTACTTTCATTAGGTGCCGTCCAGTAAGGTATGTCTCATATTGACCCCACGTACAGCAGATGAAATGCTTCCTGACACTGAAGCATGCCTGGCATTATTGTCAGTGCTTCTCTGCCATTCATAAGGTTTTCAATGGCTATTGTTTCTGGAGTGGGCTACCAGGTTCTCCCAAGCCTACTGCACCTGGTATTCCCAGGCGATCTCTGATCTAAGGACTAACCAGGCCCGACCCTGCCTAGCTTCCAAGATCTGCCAAGATCAGACACCAGGCTGGTAAGGCTGTTGTTGTTATTATTAGGTGCTGTCTAGTCAAGTCTGACTCACAGTGACCCTATATATAGCAGATCGAAACACTTGCTGATTCTGTGTCAGGCAAACGATCTTATTTATGTTTAAGCCCATTGTTTCAGACGCTGTGTCAATCCATCTGGTGGAGGGTTTTCCTCTTTTGCATTGACCTGCCACTCTCCCGAATATGATGTCTTTCTCTAGGGATTGATCTCTCCTGACTACATGTCCGAAATATGTAAGACGCAGTTTGGCCATTCTTGCTTCCAAGGAGCACTCTGGTTGCACTTCTTCTAGGACAGATTTGTTGGTTCTTTTGGCAGTCCATGGTATATAGACGTCTCTAGCACCACAATTCAAAAGCCTCAATTCTTCTCCTGTCTCCCTTGTTCAATGTCCAGCTTTCACAACCATATCATGCAACTGAAAATACCATGGCATGAGTCAGATGCACCTTCGTCTTCAATGTGACATCTTTGCTTTTCAATACTCTAAAGAGATCTTTTGCCACAGCTTTTCCTAGAGCAATGCGTCTTTTGATTTCTTGACTGCTGCTTCCACGGGTGTTATAGAGCCAAGCAAAGCAAAATCTTGGACAACTTCATTCTTTTCTCCATTTATTGTGAAGTTGCATGCTGACCCAGTTGTAAGGATTTTTGTTTTGCTGATGTTTAGTTACAACCCATATTGAAGGCTATGATCTTTAATTTTCATCAGTAAATGTTTAAATCCTCTTCATTTTCAGCAAGTAGAATTGTGTCATCTGCATAACGCAGGTTGTTAATGAGTCTTCCTCCAATCCTGATGCCTATTCTTCCTCATAAAGTCTAGCTTCTCGGATTATTTGCTCAGTGTATAAATTGAAGAGATAGGGTGAAAGTATACAGCCCTGACGCACACCTTTCTCATCTTTAAACCAGATAGTGTTTCCTTGTTCTATTGGAACAACTGCCTCCTGGTTCATGTACAGATTTCTCATGAGTACAATTAGGTGCTCTGGTATTCCCATTTTCCGAAGTGTTATCCATAAATTATTATAATCCACACAGCCAAATGCCTTTGCATAATCAATAAAACATAGATAGACATCTTTCTGATATTCTCTGCTTTTGGCTAATATCCACCTGACATCAGCAATGATGTCCCTGGTTCCCCATCTTCTTCTCAATCCCACTTGATTTTCTGGTAATTCCCTGTCTATATACTGCTGCAGTCACTTCTGAATGATCTTTAGTAAAATTTTGCTTGTGTGTGATATTAATGATATTGCCCGATAGTTTGCACATTCAGTTGGATCCCCTGTTTTGGGAATAGGCACAAATATGGATCTCTTCCTGAAACATAGCTATGCTGCATTACTGACCAAAAGACTTCATGCATGCTTATATATATCTTGTTTGACATGTATGTGATATGCACACAAAGCTGAAATGCAAACAGTGTCAAGATTTTCATCCTACTACGAAAGAACAATGAGTACTGCTATTACTAAGCATGTTTGGAATTTTGTTCTCAATGTGTGTGGGCATAAACCCAGAAGGAACAGAATTTCTCTAGTGAACACAATGTCTTTTTCTTCATGCTTCCCCATCAGATATCTGATGCCTGTTGGATTTCTCACAAGGTTGCTCTCAGTAGTTCCAGTGTGTCCTCCACTTCATCACAATCACCACCTCTTGCTTTCAATTAAGGCTTCCTCATAGAATTCAAAACTGTATTCCTTTTACTGCTAAGGCCATGGGTTCTGTTCTTAAACCCAGCCCTGCCCCAAGATCATGAGCCACCATCGCTGTTCCTTTATGTCTTTTGAGAATTTTTCTTACCCAAAGTGACTTCCAGATTCCATTTCTGAAAGCCCAGCTATGCAGGGTCAAGGCTATTTGGATTTTGAGAGATCAAAATTATCCTTCTTTGCAAAATAGAGGCTTAAAGTGATACCTCTATAGTAATTAATTTCAGTCACAACTCTGCCCCAAAAGGCTTGTCTACGTGGATACCCTTGATAACTTTTTTTGTGACTTGTGTTATCCACTTTTATTACCAAGACCCTTTTCCAAAAGAGTAGATTTTTGCCTCTGTCAAAACTGATATTGAGTTCTTCCTCCAACACCAACTTGCCAAACACATACACTTACTTTTTTAGGCCACAACCTAAAAGGTCCTGGCAGGGCCATTTAATCTCCATAAAGGAGGATGTGTGACTGTGAAGATCAGCTCAGCTAAAAGCCAGATGAATTTATTCAGGTTTTAAGTCAAAGTAAATAAGAACGTGGGGAAGCCTTACTTTGTAGTATTTAAGATTAAAGCTCTCTGTTATCCTTTCCTGACAGTTAATCATCAAACTTTCTTTCTTGATAGCCACTTTAAGGTGACCATATATTTTTATCTTTGACTATGATGATTAGTTGGAGAGGTGGAGCTGGTAGGAAGCACCTTCCTAGCAGTTATTCATGCATGGGGTTTGCACAGAGCCAATCCTACCCTGAGCATTCATTCAAGTTTCTGGTGACCATAAAACCAAGCAGTGGATGCACTGAATATATGACATTCAAGTTGAAATCAGGCATCTATGGGATCTACTTGCGCCCTGACAAGAAAAACGTGCCCATTGCAATAGATCTGTTTCTTCAGAGTTCTAAATCAGGATACGGAATAAACACATGCTTCCAGGAGCAGCAAAACTTCTTGGTGGGCATG
Source organism: Pedetes capensis (assembly GCA_007922755.1). Classification (NCBI taxonomy): domain Eukaryota; kingdom Metazoa; phylum Chordata; class Mammalia; order Rodentia; family Pedetidae; genus Pedetes; species Pedetes capensis. The sequence goes on from VMDO01005355.1 coordinate 43,463, forward strand.
TCAGTAGGTACTGTCTCCACTTTATCACCTGTCATGGTCTCTTCAGCCCTCCAGTCAGGACTTCTGTCCCCAGCACTCCACTGGCTGCTCAGGTCAGGGTCACCAAGAACCCCTGTCACAAAATCTACTGTTCCCTCTAGACTCATCTTACGTGACATTTTGGCAGCATTTGCCAGAACTGTTACACCTTGCATCTTGATATGCTTTTCCTTTTGACTTCTCTGTCTCCCTAAATTCCCTTCCTCAGGCCCCTTTCCTGGATCTTTCTCTCCTTCGTAAATTTCAAGAGCACCTCTGTTCTCAAGCTTTGTCCTCAGCTCTCTTCTGGTTTCTATCTACATTATCTTCCCAAAGAGCTCATCTGGTCACAGAATTTTAAGTACCACCTTTATGACAGTGTCTTCCGAATTTAAATTTATAGCCCTGACCTTTCCTCTGAGCACCAGAGTTGTCCTAATGGGCTTTAGCTTCTAATGGATATTAATGGGTTCTTAAAGGAATCTCTACATTATTACATTCAAACAGAGCTTTTGATTTTTGCTCACTCATCCCCCAAAGCGCACTTCGCCTAGACTTCCGTGTTCCCCTGGCATGGCAGTCCCCTTAGGTCAGTCACTCAGGCCAAATCAAAGGGCTAGTTTTTATTTTCCCCCTTTTTTCATGCTCCTCATCCCCTCTCCAACCCTCAACCCATATGGAAGTCCTGCTGGATTTACCTCTAAAACAATACCTCTAAAATATGATACTGCCATCCAACTGATTCATCTCTTTGCCTTAATGTGTACAGTCTTTGCCCACACATTATAAAAAACATACTTCTCATCCTCTAGTGGCTTTTTGTGGCATTTTAAATCAAATCCACTATTTCTGTATCCTAACACAGCCCTTCCTGGCTGGATCCTACACTCTATGACCTTGTCTGGTCCTTTTCTCCCATCTCTCATCACACTGCAGTCTGTCAGGTTCTGGAATGTGCCAAATTTGTTCCTGCCTCAGGGTCTTTGCACTCACTTCTCCTTCTGCCTAGTATGCTCTGCCCCAGACCTTCACATGTCCAGCTCCTTTTACCATTGAGCTCTCACCTCAAATGTCACCACTCAGATGAAGTATACATACTCTCACATCATTCTTTTATGTTCTTGTCCTTGTACAAATAATATCTTTGTGTTATCTTATTTGTTTGGTTTTTTACTCATCAGATGTCTCTTCTAGCAGATATAAATTACATCAGGGTAGATACTTGGATTGGCTTTTAGCTCAGTTGGCAGAGTGCTGCTCTGCACTTTCTGAGGGCTGGAGTTCAATCCCCAGGACCAAAAAACTGGAAAAGGATCTGGCTGCCCACTCCTGAGATAATCTTGAAACAATCAGCCATGAAAAACTCTATAAATAGCAGAGAAGAATTGACATAGTGCTGGGCATAGCACAGTGTTCGGGAGTGTCTCATTCTGTGTACATAGAGTTGCTATGAGTCAGACTTAACTGGATGACACCAAACAAGAAGAAGTAGGAACATAATTCATCTGTGGAAAAGAAAACAATCAAGTGGTGATCTTCATGTTTAACCTTACCCTGCCATTTTCTAGGGCAGGGATCTCAATTTTGCTTTTCCATTACAATCACCTGGGGAGCTGAGGTCTCCCCCCCAGAGATGCTGATATAATCAATATGGGTTGCATCTTGAATATCAGGAGTGTTAAGAACTTTTCAGGTGATTCTCATATGAAGCTAATTTTCTTATTTTCTTGTAAGTTTCCTTTAGCAGCTATAAATTGCATGAAGGGGAATCACATATGCTTTATTTTCTGGGGTACCCTCAGTTCCTGTTCTAGGGGATATTTTTGGACCTTGTGAAATAATGCTTTCCAAATCCCTGGAATCTGGAAAATAGCCTCCTGTCTGGAAACCAAGACTGAGGAGAGGAGCTTAATTGGTAACAACAGGCTCAAGTGAGCAGTGCCTTGGGAAATGGAGGTACAAAGTTGGAAGTCCAGCTGTGGTCATGGTGCATACCTGTAACCCCAGCATCTTGAGAGGTAGAGGCAGGATGATCATGCGTTTGAGGCCAGAGGCAGCCTGTGCAACTTAGCCAGACCCTGACTCAAAATGAAAAGAAAAATCAAAAAGGGGCTGGGGGTACAGATCAGGGGTAGAGCACTTGCCTGGCATATGTGTGAGGTCCTGGGTTCAACTTCTAAGTACTAAAAAACAAACAAACAAACAAACAAACAAAAAAGTGGAAGTCCAGGCTTGAGTCAGTGTGTATAGATGGATATCGCTGTGATCAGAGAAGGCCAGAGACACAAGTGCCAAGAACAATATTGGATGGGGTAGTTTGGCAACCTTAGGGCTTCAGGCTGAAGGACTGGCTGACAACAGTGAAGGTGGGACAAGGTCCCTGCTACTTGGGCAGAATGGCCTGGCAAGGGAGTATGAAGAACAGCAGGTGCCCCAGAGAATGACGGGTGTGAGCTTAAGCCATTTTTCTTGTGTTCTAAATGTAAGGAGAGCCTCCAGAGGATGTAGCTCAGTGGTAAAGCATGTGTTTAGCATGTGCTGGGCCCTGGGTTCAATCCCCAGCACCTTCTCCCAAATAAGAATAGCCCCCAGGAACCGAAGAATTTAGAAAAACTCTAATATTATAAGGGGGTATTTGAGCAGCTGACGCTTTTACTGTCTCTGTAGAGGGTGAGATGATCATTCTTTTTTACTTGGTTTTAAATAGCTTTCCAAATACCTAAAAAAAGCAAACATAGATGCTTCTGCATTCAACTTCCAGAAACAAGAGATTGTTATCTTGACAGTTGAAAAGCTATTTACACAATTTTTCCTCAGAATAAATGCTCTTTATAAAACACATTCTACTTCTCTACCCTTTGCCTATTAAGCTTTGTTGTTCCTGGAGCTCTTTCTGTTTGGGTTTATGAGAACAGACACCGAGCTGATACAACCCAGGTATAGCTCCAGGAAAAACGGATATTGTAACAAATCGTGGTGGTGCTCACACTGTTTAGAAAAATATTTAAACCATGATAACATTAAGTCATTGTTCAGTTCTTCCCATATATGGTTCCAACTTGTTCCTATCACCTAAATTAGCCCAACTTTAGGTACTAATCTGCCTTTGGCGAGCTTCTTCCTTTTCATGTTTCTGAAAGACAGTAAGCATGCCAAAAAGATTTATGAAACAAAATCTTTCAAGACCTAAGATTCTCTCTAAAAAATAGTACTTACTGATAAGCAATTTTTACCATTCAGATATGTGTATATGCACATACCAAAGAGAGAAGAAGAAATCTTCGCAGGCAGGAAAATAGAAGATAGAGCAGGAGGTAAATTTCCAACAAGATGAAAAATTTTAACACTCTCTGAACATACTAGTATTTTTGTAACTCCAATGTTATTAATAAAGGGGTTCTCTAAATTCCCTAAATTCTCTAGTTTGAAAAATTAGGTCATCTCTAATTCTTGCATACCAACATACACACACTGAAAAACATATGAGGACAAGCCTACCACACACGTACAGTCAAGACTTTTATCAGGATCTACAAATTTTTATCTTCATATTCCCAGAACCAAGTACTGAAAACCTTCTGCCTAACATGCAGAAAAATACATAGCAAATGAAGCCAGATAAAGAATGACTGAATGAACAAGTGAACAATGAATGTGTTTCCAGACTCTGGCCCGGAGGGTCTATGACCTTATTGTGTAGTGCGACTTTATGCACTGGAGCTGGATTAGAAAATTTATGATAGTGTAATCCCATTGACCCCCTCACTTGGGAGATGACAAACTCCCCAAGGACAGAGTCTTATTTTCTGTTCAATGTGCAAATTGACTGATGTGTCTGTTGATTTTAAGTTATTAACCAAGGATTTTTTTTTTCAATTAAAAGAAAGAATATTCTTTTTTTCTATGCTAGCTTATAATTTTCTTTGGAAGTCTTACTTATGAGATTTTCTAATAGTGCAGAAAAGCAGAAAGAAGAGTATAGTTCTATCTTCTTAAACCAGTGTTGTTGTGCAGGAGACATTCCTCTAGCTGTCTAACATACAACATTTTTTCCTTCTCCCATGACTGATGATACTGAGGGTTTGTGAAGTCCACTACAGAAGCTGCAATGGGACAGATTCCTTGCCTTACTCCCTGCAGTCTAGATGCTAAATATGACCAGTGGGGTTTTCCTACCAAAGATTTGACCTTTTGGAGTGAATGACCCAAGCGGAAGAGATGGTTAGGGCTTATTAGGAACAACAGTGTCCACTAGCGGCTTTGGCTGTAGCAACACCTTGACCATCCCATTTCTGCTATGTAGAAGATTCCTTTGCTCTTGTCTGTTTTCTAAGCCCTTTTCTCTTGTTCCCTCCATAACTTTCCAATAAATCCTCTTATTTGATTAAGATAGATTTGCTCTTGCTTGCAAAAACCATAACTGATATATCTCGATTACTGATCAATAACAGAGCTAAGCCTATTCCTGGCAGTTATATATAAAATGAAAAGAAAAGCAAAAAGTTAAAAATCTCCTAAAACATTAGAATTGCATGCAGATGCTGTGTTCTTCCAGTTGTGACAATGTAAAGTCTGATTGCCTTTGAATAAGGAGTACATGTGTTCTAGCATTTACCCTACCATTTATTAACTATGTGACCTTGGGCAAAACACTTAGTCTCTATGAACCTCCTTTTCCTCACCTATAACACAAAAATTAAAAATATCATAGAGGTATATTCCAAGGACAGTGTGAGATTATTTTTATCATAAAATCACTTTTAAATCTTGATGCTATCTTTATCTTTCCAGGCCAACAAACTCTCTTATGTAGAATCTCATTTTGTGCACCATCCACATCCATTATGTATTTCTTGGTTCCTTTTTCAGATAGAGCCTAGGAGGGAAAATGTTTTTGGCTTCAAAGTCTAGTTTTTAAAATGACTTTAGATCACTACTTCCAATGTAAGCAATAAAAGCTAAACTATGTGGAATAGATGAGAAGATGACTTCTTGATTTCTCAGTTCAAAAGTTAAGCTTATATTTGAGCTAATTTGCTTTACCCTCTTACTAATACACACACACACACACACACACACACACACACACACACACACACACATATAGAAAAAAAGGGCTGTATTCAAAAGCCAGGTCCGGGCACTGAGGGTATAGCTCAGTGGTAAAGCACATACTTAGCATGTTCGAGGCCCTAGGTTTAATCCCCAGCACCAGAACCAAACCAAACCAAACCAAAACAACAGCAACAACAACAACACACACACACCAACCCTAAAACTAGCTTCTTTGCCAAGTGATAGATAAGCAGTCTACCACTAAGCCACATCCCCAGCCCCTTTTTTATTTTTTGAGACAGGACCTCACTAAGTTGTGTAGGCTGCCTCTGGCCTCTAGCTTGGGATCCTCCTACTTCAGCCTCTCAAACTGCTGGGATTACTGAAGTGCACCACGGCACTGAGCCCATAGTGATCTTTCAAAAGTTTCTATCCAAAAATATTGGCTTCTACCTAAAATTAGTGGGGTTGAAACATGTCCTGGGTTAGTGATGTCATATAGTGTAGAATTAAAGTCTTGCCCACGGAGGGCCTTAATAATGGAAGTTTTCTGGTGGTGTGTTGCTGGCACAGCTAAAGGGAGGCTGAGAATGGGAAGTGGCACAATGCGGGTAAAGCAAACATTCCAGTCATCATTTTGGATGATGTAATATAACTGTTTCAGGGTGGTTGATGTAACTCTACCAGCAGAGAGTAGGGAAAAAGAACAGGAATGAAAAAGAACTCCCTATGGGGCTGCTTCCCATGCTCCACTCTGGGAGCAGCCCTGGAGGGGCGAGGATGAGAGACATGGTGGGGCCATGCTTGCTCAGTGGGTCCTTTGTTGATCCAATTGTTCTCAAACTCGTCTATACATCAGAATCACTTGAGGATATTTAAAAGACTCTGGAATCCAGGTCATGGCTGAGATCAAGTAAATCAGAGCTACTGAAGGTGGAACCCAAGCACTGACATATTTTGAAGCTCCTCTGGCATTTCCAATGGACATCACAAGTTTGGGAACCGCTGGTTCATGTTCTCATAACCTGTTTATTGTAGTAAAGTCCATGAATTAAAACCACTGATAGCTCAGAGTTTCTTTTTCTCCTTTTCCCTATTCAGTCCTGATTCTCTCAAATGTTGAGTCTGACAAGAAAGTCAAGATATAGTCATATTATGTGCCTATTATCTGTGCCTCTTTGAAAACCTTTCTCAAGGCCTAATCACTTTTATAACAGAAAAAAAATACTTGCCTTAAACCCAAAGTCATTTTCTAGTGTAGTAGGCTTTATTAGTGGTCCATCATTTCTATAAGGCATTTTTTCTGAAACAAAATATCCTATTCTTGGTATCAGACCTCAGAAGAATTATTTTTCAATACTTGAGATAACACCACTTTTTAAAAAAAGTACAGCAATGTCAAAAAATTACATTTTTCTAATCAAAATATAATCTCCGAAATTATTTTTTATCATTTTACATACAATTGCCTTTTCCTGGATTACAATGAAACTGTTATTAATGCCTCAAGTATTTTTGGTTAAGGAATACTGGAATAATAATAATAAGTGGCACCTATTCAATATTTTATATGGTTGATGTTTTGCTTAATACTTTACCTACATTATATCACTTAATTCTTAGGGAAACCCAGTGAAAGTGGTGCCATTATTATCCTCATTTTTTCAGGGATGAAAACTGAGGCTTTCAGGGAATAATTATCTGAGATCACTTGTTCTTTAAATTACTCCTACATCATTTACTTTATGCACGCAGCCGTGAGTGAACGGAAATTTATTGAGCAATTCTGTGCGTAAATGTGTCCTAATCTCTTTCACTGATGTGTCTTATTTTTATGTTCATAACCACCAATACACTACGCAAAAAGGATGACAGGATGCTTTTGAGAAGAAAATCAGATCAAGAACCTTCTCTCCTGGCTCTCCTTCTCACTCCTGTTTCCTCTTTCATTATTCTCTCCAAAGAAATGAGGGCAGCTCTCTCAGGACCCAGAACAAATACTGCAGGAGAAATGTGTTCTCTGTCTTCTCACCCCTTCCCTTGATCTCAGTCTTCAGGAAAAGGAAGAAGTCTAAGGCTAGTATGTTTTTTCAGGTAACCTAGAGGACAAGAAAAGCAGTAGGTTTTTGTATATAGCTGCCTGATACCTATATAAGCTCTGTGTTGGAGCACTTGTCTAGCATAGGTGAGGCTTTGTGTTCAGTTCCCCAACACTGCCAGAGGTAAAAAAGCTAAAGTTTTAATATATAGATATTATTTTGAGATTTTCCACAACTCTGTTCAAGACTAGTATTCAAGGCTTGATATGTATGACTAGATTCCCCCCTGACTATCCAATATAGAATAATTAGAAACAGATATATAAAAAGAAGAAAACAAAAGTCACTTATCCCATAAAGGAAAAGCTGTGAAGATTTTGGTGTGTATCCATATATTTTTCATTTTGTTTTAAAAATGGAGTCATAGAGTAAAGCTGCTTTATAATCTGCTGTTTCACTTAAGGTCATTTTAAGTGCTTGCATAATATTCAAGCACTTGGATATATTATTGTTTAATGAACCCTCCATTGGCTATTTAGCTCATTCCACATTTTTCACTGTTTAAAGCAATACTGTAATGTACATAAATTTTTTACAGCCTAAAGGAAACTTAGAAATGATGTGAAAAGTACAGCTCAGAGTGGTTAGGCAATTGATCAAAATTACTCAGTTGAAAAGCTTAGCAGAAACTCTAAATGGGGTCTTCTGATGATCATTCCTGGGCTCTTTCCTCTGTTCTCAATTCCTATTGCCTGTTCTCAAATCATCTGCAGAGATTTTTTTTTAGAGTATCATGTCCTCACTTCACCCCAAGACATTCTGATTTAATTGATACGGGTGGAGCTCAGGTATCATTATTTTAAAAAACTCCCTTGAAGGCCATAATGTGCATCAGGGTTAAGAGCCACTGTTCTATACCAGGTGGCTGAAGGAATCAACACCTCCCACAGAGGTATCCTGGGACCCTCTCGCACTAGCTTTTGCAAGTTAAAGAGGGAACAGGGTAATAGAGCCTCTCAAAACATCTTATAATTACTCTTTCTTGAGCTAACAGCACCTGAGTATATCACTCTGGTGGCTTCTTAGTCAATTTTCACGGAGTATTTGGTCTTGAAAGCTGGAGGAGAAGAGTATATTCTTGTAACTGCTCAGGTTTTAGAGAGGTTGAATGTTTGCTTTAGAGCTGGTACAGAGGACAGGCTGGAGGGCAAATGAAGAGCTGCAATTTAAGGAAAATTGGAGTGTCTCAGGCTTTAGCACTTGCCCTCACAGCTACAAAGCCTTCTGCATTAGCCCTCAGATCTCAGTGGCTCTGAGTCCCGACCTGCTAAGCTGTACCCAGCCTCTTTAGGCATTTCCAGAAACCCCAGGGCTGTACTTCTGTAAAATATTAGTAGGTATTTAAATGGTATCATTTGGGCTGGGGTTTAGCTCAGTTAGTAGAGTGCTGTTCACTCTCTGAGGACCTAGGTTCAATCCCAAGTACTGCAAAAAAGGGAGAAGGATGTGGCAGTCCACTCCTGGAGTGATTCCTCAAACAATCAGTCATTAAAAACCCTGTGAGGGTTTCTATGAGTTGGACAAGACTCGACAGCACCTAACAACAACAACAGCAACAGCAACAACAAAAACAACAACAATGGTCTTATTAGTTGCACATTGTCATGGTAAGCTTACCTAAGCGACTGCAGTCTGAGACCCCCATCTGTCCTACAGAGGTGTTGATCAGACTAAAACTTGGCCATCACTGCCATTGTCCCTTCATGGTTGCAGTGGAGTTGGAAATGGATTATGTCCAGGGCTTAGAAAAGTGGAGCTCACCTATTACTTTTTCAGGCCAGATATTGCAAACTAGAAAAAGATTACTTGCTGTGACTCTCACTTATTTGGAGAAGTGTCTGGAGTCAAGGTGAATCATACTGCAAAACTCTAGGATTTAGCAATTCAGTGTTCAATTCATACCCATGTATTCCTCTCCAGAACTTTAGCTGGGAAGAGTCTAGGTGCCATGCTACACCTGGAGCACCCTCTCTTAGAAACCATAGCCAAGTGCTACATTCCTTCTCCTTTATGGTGGATTTACTTCTAGTCCCTAGAAGTAAATCCCAGAAGTAAATCCATGACAATGTGCAACTAATAAGACCATTGTTGTTGTGTTGTTGTTGCTGTTGCTGCTGTGATCAGGGGTCTTCAGATCAGTTTAATGCTTCAGAATAACTGAAGACAAAGAAATAAAAATGAAGGAGCTGGGTATCCATTTGTAAGAGACAGAAGAATCTGCTTGGTCTCAGCTCATACATGTCTTGAAGACACATAATGGGATGATGGGAGAGGGTCCCTGTGCAGTAATAGGAAATGCCATGAGCTGGGCATCAGGGGCCCTGGCTTCTCCTTCCACCTCTCATTCCAAGTTCCCAGGCTGTGTGGTTGAAGGGAAGTTTTCTTGCATCTCAGAGCTTCAGTTTCCTCAGATATAAAATGGGGATGATGGTTCCTACTTCATAGAGCTGTAGAAAGGATTAAATGGCTCAGTATTTGTGGAAGCACTTTGCTTGCGTAAAGCAGTAGAATATTCAAAGTGATAGTGTTAGGTGCCGTTGACTCATAATGACCCTTACAGTGTTTTCAGTGGCTGATTGCTTCGAGATTGCCTCAGGAGTGGATTGCTAAGTCCTTCTCCCATTTTTGTCGTGCTGGGAATAGAACTGAGTACCTCAGAGACTGCAGAGCAGCACTCTACCAACTGAGCTAAGTAGGTTCTATTTATTCACTAAAAGGTAAGTAAGCTTCTTAGGGGCCTCTAAGGCTCCAAGAAATTGAAGGCAATTGCCCAGAACTCAAGTTAGCTCTACATTTTGAGATGCAAACAACCCCTGCAATGATTTTGTTGTTGTTAGGTGTGGGCGAGTTGGTGTCTGACTCATAGTGACCCTACATACAACAGGGGAAACAGTATTGTTAGTGCATCTCTGCTATTCATAAGGTTTTCAATGGCTAATTGGTTTTGGGCCTGCAGCTGTAGCCCTGTGGCATCCGATCCCGTCAGATCTCGGAAGCTAAGCAGGGTCGGGCCTGGTTAGTACCTGGATGGGAGACCGCCTGGGAACACCAGAAGCTGTAGGCTTGGGAGAAGGACCTGGCAACCCCCTCCCAAAAATCAATCTGCCATTGAAAACCCTGTGAGCAGCAGAGAAGCACTGACAATAGTGTTTCCTCTGTTGTACAGAGGGTCGCTATGAGTCGGATACTGACTCGACAGCACCTAACAACAACAACAAATTGGTTTTGGGAGTGGGTTGCTGGGTCCTTCTCCCAAGCCTACAGCACCTGGTGTTCCCAAGTGGTCTCCTACCCAAGTACTAACCAGGCTCAACACTGCTTAGCTTTTGAGATCTGACAAGACCAGATGCCACAGTGGTATGGCTGCAGGCCCTGAAATGATAGGAGATAGTTAATGGGCTTCATGAAACACTTAAGAAGGAATAGAAGCCCAGTAGATATTCTTTCAATTGTCTCCCTGACTCAGCTGGCCAAGCTAGGGTACAGAGGCTCTCAGGTGGAGGACACGCTCCCTTATCTCTTCCTTTTTTGCTATCTCCATCTCTACCTCCATCACCAGAATTTGCATCCATGTATATGCTCTGGGGCATTTCATTTATCCCCAGAGAAAGAAGGAGGTAGATTTGTGTGGGAAATAGACCCAGAGAAAGGAAGCAGTGTGTTGTGGGTTGGAATGGTGTCTGTTTACCACTGGAACCCTAGAATAGTCTTAGCCTTCATGCCGAGGTAGGTTAGAGGTGGAAGCTTCAGAAAATACATTGACAGTTTATAGAGTCTTTTTAAGTTCCAGCTCTGGGGCACAGAAATGGAGAGGAAGCCATCCTCCCACCTCAGGATAGCCACCAGCACTGTGGTGTCACCTTAAGGACCAGGTACTTTCACCTCACAACAGCACCCTCACCTGGCTTTATCAAGATGTTGGTGTGGAAGCTCTACCAAGGGACCTTGTGGGCCGTAGGCATAGAAAAGCAAAGCTGAAGCAGAAAAAGGAAAGCAGGGTTAGAAGATCTTATGTGGTACCTGTGGTTGAGACTGGTTAGTGAGCTGATGCACATTATTTCTTTGGGAACTAATGAATATAACAACAAACAATAATAAAAAATTTAAGGAATTAGGAGTTGGGGAATCTTACAGATCTCAAAAGCCCCAGAAGGTATAATTGCATTAGCAATATAACATTGATGTTACAAACATTAATGCTGAATCACAGATATAGATGCTGAATCAATAATTAGATGGAACAAGTAGGACAAAGTTAAATCCTCAGAATTTGCAGACCTTAGATTTTCATGAAGCTTAGCTTCCCTCCAAATGCACAAGTTCCTTCTCTAAATATTTTTCCCACTGCAGATTGCATCTATGCTGCTCTTACCCTAATTCCCTTCTTAGTTTTATTCTCCTGACTACTTTATTGGTGATGGGAGGGGAAAGCAAGGAGAAGGTTAAAAGGAGAATGGCTGATCCCCTGGGCTACATTCAGTATTGCCTCTTAGAGACTAGGGACAAATTGAATGTTGGGGAAAAAAAATGTTTGATATAGGCTCCATACTTGTAAGCAGGAAAAGCTAGTCATAGAATGAATCCTTCTGGGAATTCAGAAATAGCTATATAGAAATGACCATAACTTCAGTATAGATTGAAATTTGTCAACATTTCACATACAGTGTTCTCTTTCAGTTAAATTCTATCAGTTAGTAAATCATATAAATAGCAAGAAGTCGGGTTGAGAATTTTTTTCCTTTTAGGGCCTCATTTAGATAAATAAAATGTGAATGCCCAATACTTAGCATGCATGCAGACCTCAGATTTTTATATACCTGACAGGCTATTTGTCTTGATCTTGATCATAATAAGATTAATGTCTGTTGTTTGATGCAAGAAAATAATATGTGAGCTATATGATAATTTAAATAATTATCTTCCTGGCAAAAGAGAGAGGTCTTTCAATCAATTTGACTTTAGGACAAAAGGGCAAATACCATCATTTCTTTTTTTAGGTTCAATTCCAGAAATGTTAATTTCCTAAGGCTAATTAAATATGTTTGGCCTTCATTAACTAATCACTCTAAGCCAAAATATATTTCCATTTTTTTCCTATATGTGGTAGTTTTTTTTAATGAAGTCACAGTTATTGACAAGTTTTAATACTCCAGAACATGCCATTGTGAAAGCAATCAAGAAATTAAGACTGTGGATAAAGGTCACAGTAACTAACACAAACACAAAATAATAAAACGTTTATGCATTTCCTATTATTCATATCCAACAACCTGCAAAAATTCTGAGCAAGCAAGCAGGTGATAATTAACAGAAGTAGACACTGAGGCTGAGAGCTACTTATCAAGACATTTCCTGTTAGCCAACATGTAAAAATTGTGACATTTCATGCACAAACATAAATTCATGGAGTCTCTTAAAAACTGAGACACAAAAATGGCATATTTGGCCCATATTTCACATGGAAATCAGCAATCAATGGAGCGTGGTGGCCACCACCTGTTTCAGATACACTGGGATGTAATCTTTCCTCACCACCTGCCTCCTGCCAACCTGGGGCCATGTGGACCTGAGTTTAGAGACCTTGAATGCCACACTCCCTCCAATACCTAGTCCTAAGCTTTGAAAGTACCTTTTATTTTTTTCCACTTCATTCCTTCCTCTCTGGGTAGTACTAAATCCTTAGTCAGCATAGTTCCCAGAGAACTAATTTGGCCTTCCTTCCTCATTTTCTTTCTTCGTTTCCAGCTGAATCATTCTCCTCCCCTGTCTTGTTCCCCCTCACATTCCACAGAACTTCTTCTTAGGAACTGGAGAATGGCTTTATAATGCTGAAGCGTGAAGCCAGACTTTCCCGGAATGAACTGGGATGGCATTGCTTTTTGAAAAATGACACCTAAATAGATACATGAACTCGTTTCACATTTTCACGAGATATGCAGCAGCACATGTACAAAAACCTATCAGGAAAACGTAAAGAATAATTTAAAAGCACTCTGAGTCCAAACAGACTTGGTAGCTTAAAATTATTTCATCCTCAGAAAACAAAAGATTGAATCTATGAATATAAAACCAGTTGATACGGCTTGTTTTATGGAAGGAACATTTGCCGAGTGATTTTGCACGATGGGAGATGCTGTGTCCTAAAATAATCTGAGCAGTTTCCTCATTATGCAGGGATGGCACAGTACTCTAACAGAGGCAGCCATTTGAGCTCAAACTTCAGACAGTGAGAAAATGTGATTTATGGGTGAGAACATTATGGGAGTCACAAAGTTGGGAAGATACGGCAATCTCTGTCAAAGCGCCTTCATCCCCATGGAGTTACTCCTAGGAGAGAGATGAATTGTGTCCTGACCCCCAACTGTTGCTGACTGGCAGGGGCTACGTCAGCTCTCCCTCTGGCTGTGTACACAGAGAAGGCTTGTCAAATGTCTCTAGGTGATCATCCCATGGCCACACTCTGAGGATTATGAGTTCTTACGCTTTTGGCCATTTGCTGTGGTTAAGAGAACTCACCTCACCCTCCAGTAGGTGAGCACTTCTCTGTTCCCTGGAGAGGACAGTTGTCCTCACCCAAACTGTACATTTCCAAATCACAGTCACAGGAAGATTCTGGCCACTTATAGTTACCTCTCTAGCTCATTCGGGGATGGAGGACTTGTCCTCCTTATAGGCAAGTTACTACTTATGAGCAGGACCCAAATGAGGATTATCACAGCACAAAAAAAAAAAAAAAAAGAAAAAAGATTTTCATAAAGTCAATAAAGTATCTAGAACAGGAACCAGAGTCTTCAGGTGATGGATCCTTGACTTGCTTTATGGTTACAGATTTCTTACTCTACGGAAAAATATGCATTCCCCACCTGCTCTTTGTCACAATAGGATAGGACAGATGTGAGTAGAATATAAAAAAAAAACACCAGAAATTATAGAAACCCCAAAATGTTTTAGGTACATAATTCAAGAGACATTAAGTGCTTACTATGTATCAGGGACCACTTGAAGAATAAATTTCCACTTCTTCTTCTTTTTTTTTTTTTTTTCGATACTGGGGGTTGAACCCAGGGCCTTACGCTTGCATGCTCTGCAAGTGCTGGATCACTGAGCTGCACCCTCAGCCCATTTTTTTACTTTTTGAGACATGGTCTCGCTAAGTTATGCAGACTGCCTCTGGTCTTGAACTTGTGATCCTCCTGCCTCCACCTCCCGAGCCGCTGCGATTACAGGCGTGCGCCACCATGCCTGGCTTTAAATTTCCATTTCTACTTAAATTTTTTCTGTATAAAAATACTTTGGTGAGGATAAGGGGGACTGATTTGTTCTTTCTAAAATAAATAGGAATGTTTGTGGTAATAGAAAAATGTTGTTGTTAGGTGCCATCAAGGCTGTGTCCGACTCATAGTGACCCTATGTACATCAGGTGAAACAGGATTGTTAGTGCTTCTCTGCTATTCATAGGGTTTTCAATGGCTGATTGTTTTTTGGGTCCTTTTCCCACACCTATAGCACCAGGTGTTCCCAGGTGGTCTCACATCCAAGTACTAACCAGGCCCAACCCTGCTTAGCCTCTGAGATCTAATGGGATTTGATACCACAGTGGTACAGTTGTAGGCAATAGAAAAATAGGGCTATGATATTGAGGATAAAAAATGAGAAATTATTTGTTTATTGGTGCCAAATATCTGAGAGAAAAAAAAAATCAGTGTCACATATTTCTTCAGTTGAGTGAGTGAGTGGCAAGAATGTGGGGGCTCCTGTCACTCCAGTGAGATGTCTCTCCTGTGAGCTTCTCCAGCACTTGGTACCACTCTTCACCCTCACTTCCATTCTGCTTTACTCCTGTGCTCTTTGGTGTCCTGCACGGGATCTGGGTAGCTAAAGTCAGTGTGCTGATGGGATGTCCTGCTTCTGCTAAAATATCCTCTGCTGAGAAGAAGCAGGTCAGTTCTTGAAATACCCAGAATTCAGCCCACTGAGACCTGGGCCAAAGTCTGATCCAACAGGGTCATTTCTAGCACTTTCCTACTCAATCAGCCAAGAAAGAAAGTGCCGAGGATGGAGCTGAGTAAATGTGGTTATAGAGAAAAAAATCTGAAAAATTAGGGGTCCAGAGGAAAGCACTGAGGCTTCAGGAATGCAAAGCCAAGATCCATTTGCAATTCTCTGGCAGTTCCAGGAAAGCCATAATTTTGTTATTTTTCCTTCATACCTGTTTTCCTCTTCTGAGGAAACTTTAAAAAACCTCAAATCAGCTATGTGCCAGCTGAAAAGATCCTTGTTCTGACATGTGTCCAGAGGAGGACGGTGACTCTAAATGAAAATAATAGTTTATGGCAGTGATAGGGAAGAAAAGCAATTCTAGGGCAGTGCAGCAAAGAAAGGGTCTATTTGGGGAAACAGTGCATGTAGTGGTAAGAATAAAAGTGTTTGCATCAGAGAGACCAGTGTTCAAACTCCAGGCCCACCAAATATCTTCACCAAACACTTCAACTTTTCAGAACCCCTGCTTACTACAAAGCGGAGATTTAAAAAATACATAACAGTTTAGGTGTTCTGGAAAGCATATATGTGTGCCTCGTCTAGAATCCATAGATAGCTAAGAACTTCATTTGCTCAGTAAAGGACTGACTTCTTGGAACCATAGGGAAAAGTCTCAAGAATCACAAGGATCTCAGTCTTAATTATATAGCTGGCTGTGTGATTAGGTCACTCTTTGAACAGGTTGGTTGTCACGTGCAGGTAAATACACTTCCCAGTCAATATGTCAGCCTTTAAAAATATTATCTTGCTGAGCCAGGCACTCTAGCGTTCACCTATAATCCTAGTAACTCAGGAGGCTGAGGTAGGAGGATCACAAGTTCAAGGCCAGAGGCAGCCTAAGCAATTTAGTGAGAACTGGTTTCAAAATAAAAAATAGAAAAGGGGCTGGTCGTGCAGCTCAGTGTTAGAGCACTTACCCAGCATGTACTAGGCCCTGGTATAATCTCCCAGTACTGAAACAACAAAAGCCCTCATTGGGTTATAAGTAAAGATCATTTTGGATGAACTCATTTAATCTTGAAGGCATTTATACAAAGGGTATCACACACAGTAGATCCTTTGCACACTTAAACTCCTATTTCTGATCAGGTGTGGTGGCACATGCCTGTAGTCTCAGTTACTTAGGAGACTCAGGCAGGACGCTCATTTGAGCCCCTGAGTTTCAGGCCAATCTGAGCACCATGGCAAGACCCTGTCTCAATAAAAATAAAAATAAACTCCCATTTCTTTTTCTTCTTGGTTCAAGACTGATGAATAATGTCTCCTGAGGGTTACTCATGGCAGGAAGCCCAAGGCTACACAAATGAAAGAGTAAGGACATTGCTATTTACTCTTCAAACCTCAGCCCAAGCGGCATCATCCCCTGGCTGTACCCACTGAAGCTGAGCAGACTGCTGCCTCCTTTCTGGCTCTTTGGTGTCCTCTGGATATTCCTCTTGCAGCACAGATGACATTGTTGTGTAATGATTTGTTGACATGTCTAGTTCTATAAGATGTGAGATGATCAGCTCCTCAAGGGCAGAGCATATGTTTTATTTATCTTTATACTTCTGGAGCCTAGCACAATGTCTGGCCCATTATAGGCATTCAATATTTAATGAGTAAATGAAGGAACAAAGAAAATAAGACGGAAATGGGCAGAAAGGAGTGGCGGATGCTGAGGGATGTCTTTCCATTTCTTTCTCCCCGCTTCAGCTCTACTGTCCTCACTTCTCATATCCAAGCCCCCTAGTTTTCCTCTCTCCTCAGTTTTGCTAAAGATCCTGCCCCAGTCAACAGGAAGTATCACTCTGGCTCATACATTAGGAAAATTTTGTTCTCACCAGACAGTTGTATGAAAAGTTGTTGTTAAGTGCTGTTGAGTCAGGTCTTATTCTTAGTGACCCTGTGTACAACAGAACAAAACACCACCCAAGACTGTGCCATGGCTGGCACTATATCTGACTTATGGGATTTTCAATGGCTAATTGTTTTGGGAGGGGGCTGCTGGATTCTTTTTCCTAGTCTGTCTTATTCTGGAAGCCCAGCTGAAACCTGTCCACCCCATGTGGCCCTGCCAGTATTGGAGACACTGCTGGCATAGCTTTCAGCATCATAGCATCACGCAAGCCCCCATAGCAGGACAAGCTGGAAGACATGTGGGGGTTATAAAGAAAGATGTATGTAAATCAGCCTATGAAACTTGCAATCACAGAAGCCACATGATGCAGACCTGGCCAATGAGATGTTCATGGAAGTTGTTGTGAGTCTTCTGAGAAAGTTCTTTAGAAAGGGACACATTCAATTGGCTTATGTCTTTGCTCTTATCCCTTTCTATTTTCCTGGAACATAGACAAAATTTCGGGAGCTGCAGCAGCAATATCAGGACCTTGAAGAAAAGGCCTGGAGTACTACAGAAATCTCATTCTTGATATCCTTGAATCAAGAACCAATGCTTATGAACCCCCTAATCTTGTGTGCTTAATTATGAAAGAAAAATAAACTCTTATGTATTTAGGTCACTGATGACTGGTCTGTGTTACTTATAGCTGAAGACAATTCTGAACTGATAATCTAGTCTTCTTTCTTTTCCTTAGATATACCAAGGCCAGTTCATTCTTGGGACCATCATACTTGTTGTTCCCTCTGAAATGATTTTCTCTCAGATTATTACATGAAAGGTCCATTCTCAAGGTCAGATACCAAGGCAGAATGCCACCTTCTCAGATGGGCCTTTCTGACCACTTCATCTAAAAATATCTACATCACATCCAAGATTCTTTAGTAATATCATCCTGTTTCATTTCCATCACTGTGTTTATTACTATTTGATATGTCCTCTTTTGCTTGTTTCTCCTTGATCACACCCACCTCCCAGTGGAAATGCAAGGACCTTCTCTCTTTTGTTCAGGGCAACTATTTCTCCAGCACCTGGAGGGACACATGGCATGTGGTGGGTGCTCCATGAACAGAGTCCCAGAAAGACACAGGACTTCTAGAGTTGGACATAAATATGTTTTCCCACAGAAAATATTATCATAAGCATATTATCATATGTTTATGATTATGGGTTAAATATGGGTTATGACCTAACTATATAGTATTGATTATATGAGCTACTGAGCTGCAAGTCCAGTTTCGCTTAAAGGACTCATTATAATCTTGACCAAAAATCATCTTGCAGTTTATTCCCATATCCAGAAAAGCCTCCCTTCTTCATTGACTTGTGTAGCTGCCTCTATACCTTTTATTAATAACAGCTCATCAGAGTTTAACACCTTGACAAATTTTTTTCTTTGACTTACTTAAAGGAGGCTTAAATTTTTTTTAGAGTCCCATTCGATGTCAGGTAAGATTTTTGAAATCAATTTCTTGAGTGTCACTACCTATTCTTCTTTCTGGTCTTATCCCATTTCACATCCTGTCTTGTGACAATTATACTCATGTCCTTTCCAAGGCACCTTGCCTAGCTCCTAGCTCTCCCAAGTGGACACTGAACCCCATATCTTTCCTGAGATCACTTAAATGCAGCAAAATATTTTTAATTTGTGACTTTTCTGTCTGTTCAGATTTCAGTGAGAAGCCTGGTGTACCTTAATGAGTCTAAAGTAAGACCTTGACATTGAGGAGAATGAATTATGTCTTTTTTGGTTAATGACTATGTTCTTACATATAGAAACCATATAGATAAATAGGATGGGGTTTTCCTATTTTTATATACTTAAGGAATAAAAAGTGGATTAGTTTGAAGAATGGAGAGTTTAGAAGTGGGAAAAGACAAGCCCAGGAATTTAGGTTGGATACTGTGACAGACATTGTTAGCTGTTTTCCAATCTTCTTCCTCTCCCTTTTTCTTAGTAATAATGTCCTCATTTTATTTAAGTGGGCAAAGAGAAAAGACTACATTACTCAGGTAGGTGAAAGTGTGCAGTTCGGTATGAATATGTGTTGCAGTTCTGGAAGAATTTTTGTTCTGCTTAAACAGAGCTGACCTAGCTAGGAGTGTGGCCCCTTCCCCTTCCTTTCTTCTTCCTTGTAGCCCAGAACCTGATGGCTGGGGGAGCGGGGGCTCCTGACAACCTTACATCATAATATGAAGTTGAGAGTGGAAGCCATGAACTAAAAATGGGCAAGAGAACCAAGGTTTTATGAGCCATCACATCTGGTTCCAGATTGCCCATTCTAAGGCTTTTCTGTGAGAGAATAAATCCTGGTGTCTTTAAACAACTGCTCCATTGAATTTTTTGTTAAATGTAGCCAAGTATTATCCCTTCTGATACAGATGCTCCTATAGAAAGCACTTTAAAAATATCCCAAAGCGCAGGCTGCCTCCCAGACCAATTCTATCAGAAATTGTAGGGATGAAACTCTTGCATTAGGAAATGTTTGAAGCTGCCCCAGTGATCCCCCTGTGCAGTCCAGGTTGAGAATCACTGCATTAGTTAGGCCAAGGGGCCTCATACGTAGCATGTTCCAAAATCTCCTGGAGGATGTGGTGATGCTTGTTAACAATTCAAATTTCTAGGCCTCTTGCCCAGAGGTTTAAGTTCTTTAAGTCCGAAGGCAGGTGATTCTGATACAGACAATCTGGGGATCACATCCAAAAAAGCACTGCTTTAGGCAATGAGGAATCTTTGGAGGTGTTAGAGCTGGGAAGTAACAAGATCAGAGGACCGTTTGGGGAGGATTAGTCTGGATCTAGTGAACACATTGAAGTGAAGAGGTGGGAGACTGAAGGCAGAGAGACCAGCTGGGAAGCCTCACTCTAGCTGCTAGCCTGAGGGGATACATTTCTGAACTAAGAGGGTGGCTGCAGAAATGGGGAAAAAAGGAGACACAATGGACACCAAAAAACATAAAACTCTACAAGGGCTGGTAACCGAGGGGACCTGGAGTGCAGATATTCAAGATATTCTTAGTGACTGAAGAATACACTGGAGTGTAATTTATGTGTTGGTATGCACGTATTAAGCTTTAACTCAGTGAAATTAGTGCAGATTATTACTTTAATATGTTATCTATGGCTGCAAATGTTAAGTTGATCTTTGCTAACCTGATTGTATTTAGGGTTTCCCATTAGGTCAGAAACATTTATTTGCTAAATCAGTTCTATTTAAAAGCTCAAGTGCTTTACCCTAACAAGAGCCGATTTCACAAGTAAGTTTAGTGTGTGTGTGTGTGTGTGTGTGTGTGTGTGTGTCTGTGTGTGTATGTGCTTATATTTGTAGGGATGGGGATGGATGTATGTGTATAGGCAAGCAATTATATATATTTTTTGATGTTTTGCTTGCAAAAAAAAGTCATGTCATGCAAAGCAGAGGAAATAAATAACCAGGCTATCTAGTTACTGCTCTGGTGCTGTGCTTTATCTAGATAACTCTCTAGGGTGCAGCACAATGAAACTCTCAAAGCCTAACAGTTTAAAGAACAATTCTAAAAGGTGATCTCAATGGCAAACAATTATTTATTCAATGTAAAGCCACCAAGCAGGGAGATATTATGGTGATATTTTGTGAAACGACCTAAATTAAACATAATTACCTTATGATATAATTGTTGTTGTTAGGCGCTGTCGAGTTGGTATCCGACTCATAGCGTTTTCAATGGCTGAGTGCTTCGGGATTGCCTTGGGAGTGGATTGCCAGGCCCTTCTCCCATTTTTGTGGTGCTGGGAACTGAACTCAGGGCCCCAGAGACTGCAGCGCAGCGCTCTACCCACTGAGCTAAATCCCAGCCCTATGATATAATACTAAATTCTAAAATATACTCTCACTGCTGATTCATTGCACCAATGAAGGCCCATGCCTCAGAAATGGATCTTGGATATACTCCTCATGTCCTCTATTATTTAAAAACTAACATGTTGGTTTTAGAATTATGAAACAGAAAAACAAAACAAAACAAAACAAGCAATAAACAATCAAAAAACAGCCATGGTACAATGTAGTTGTTGTTGTTCAGTGTTGTCGAGCTGGTATCTGACTCATAGCAACCCTACGTACAACAAGCAGTATTGTTACTGCTTCTCTGCTATCCATAGGGTTTTCAATGGCTGATTGGTTTTTTGGGAGTGGGTTGCCGGGCCCTACTGTTCCCAGGCGGTCTCCCATCCAAGTACTAACCAGGCCCAACCCTGCTTACCTTCAGAGATCTGATGGGATCAGACGCCACAGTGCTAGGGCTGCAGGTCATAATGTAGTAGAAATGTCACAAAATGTGAACTAATCTAACATCTCAATTCTTACTAAAGTCTGTAACAAGACAGAGTTTAAGAATAGAATTTAAAATACCAAGTAAATTTAATGAACAAACAAGGCACAAAAATTGTCACTGAGCTTGCCACTCAGGGTGCAGAGATGAATGAAACATAGCCTTACTTTCCTGTACTTCATTGTTTAAATAATGAAGTGATGGTGAATTTTCCTAAAGTTCATTTTAGGTTTAATTTCTTTTCTAATTGGAACATCTATTAAGAAAGCTCTAACAAGGTGAAAGTCATTAGATCTGTTAAGGCTAAACTTCAAGGCAATGGGAGAGCACTTGTCTAGATTTCATATTACATTGAATTTAGTTGCTAATAATAGTACTCTTTTTAAATCTGGTGCAAATCAGTACCTTGTCACTTGCTCCAGAAGATGCTTAAGCAACAGTATGAGCATCACTGATGAACTACAACCTACCCAGTCCTGCTCTGTACACCAGGAAGGTGAATGATACCCCATATATGAAAAGGTTAAGTGCCTCACCTACTTCTTCCAGCATTCCTCCCTGCAGTTGCGTGTTTGTTCTACCTTCAGATTCCATTAAACTGGTTACAGCAAAATGCTAACCACAGGATAGATGCAGTAATTATGTGAACATAGCCACTTTGTACAGAAAACATTCTATTCCATAGTTGCAAACTCCACTTGTAAAATAAAGTCCAATCATGCAAATGTGAAACATTAGGTCCTGGGATATGTGAATATGTAGGTGACTATGCAGAAAGTCCTGGGTAACCTCCACTTTAGGCAAAACAACCCAAGGGTGCATTCTATTGCAGACAGCTCATTGGAGTTTGTTAGGGGTTGAATTGTGCTTTCCTCAAATTCACATGTTAAATTCCCAACCCCTAGTATCTTAGAATGAACCATTTTTAGAAATAGGGTCAATGCAGGTTTAATGAGTTAGAATGAGGTCAAACTGGAGTAGCATGGACTTCTAATCAAATACAACTGTTGTCCTTGTAAAAATAGAAAATTTGGACACAGACACTCATAGGTACATGTCATGTGAAGCTGAAGGTAGAGAAATGTCAACAAGCCAAGGAACACCACAGATTGTCAGCAAAGCATCAAAAGCTAAGGGAGAAACATGGAGTACATTCATCTTCATGGCCCTCAGAAGGAACCAACTTTGGTGAAACACTCACTGTAGCTTTCTCACATCTAGGACTCTGAGACATGTTTTGGTTGTTTGAGCTACCCAATCTCTGGCTCTTTATCATTACAGCCCTAACAAATGATTCAGAATTGTGCTTCCATCATTATCTTAATGGACAGTCTATTTGTTTGATATATACATAACTTGCTTTTCACTCTTTGACCAGCAAGAATTAAAATTTTAAAGCAAAACATCTGTCATACATAAGAAGGGAAAATAAAGGATGGAGTGGGTGGCCTGGCATGCCTGCCAACCACAGGTCTCTTTCCCTAACAGCAGAGGCTGCCACTGCCCACTTGAGGCCTCCTCCATTGTGTGGCTGCCTCTGTGATCACCAAGTTCTTCTTCATACCCTCCCACCCATGCAACTGCTATGGTCTTGGCCGTGGTGTCAAAAGGAACAATACTGCAGTCCTCTATTCTCCCTGATTCCACTCTCTCACTTCCCAACTTTCTAATATATGGAAGAAAGGAATGGACCAGAAACCAGCAAGAAGCAGAACTAGAAAAATAAAGTAGAAAAATGGAATAGAAAACAAACGAGGTGAAACAAGACCAGCAAGTGGGGATGGGAAAGGAGAGGAACACAGGCCTGAGTGGTCAGGAAATCATTGTTGGAAGGAAAATCCTGAAATCTGTAGCTATGGGTCTCTAGGACATTCATTACACTTTTTCAGAAAGGTAATTAAGATTCCTTTTGTGAATGAAGTATATGTTCAGATCCTAAAAATTATTTTTGGAATTTAATTGTCAAACTCCCTGCATGGTACTTAAATTTTCATAGTTTAGTCTTGCAAACAAAGTCTATGTGATTTTATATCAATTAATGTACAATACTGGATTGGTGGTGACTGTAGTTTAGCTCAGTTTGTATAGAGATTGCTCTGTACTCTCTGAGGTCTTGGGTTTGATCACCAGCACTGCAGAAAATAGAAGGAGGACCTGGGAGCCCATCCCACCCCACAAAAAACCAGCCTCTGAAAACCCTATGAATAGTAGGGAAGCCCTGACATAGAGTACCAGCATGGCACAGTGTTGGGGAGTGTTTTACTCTGCTGTACATAGAGTTGCTATGTCAGACCCAAGTCAACAACACATAACAGCCGCCACCGCCACCACCACCACAACATTCTAGCCAAAATATGTATTGGAAAAATACTTTATGGACTAATATTTTTATATAAATGTATCATGACAATCTGAATTTAAATGTCTTAGTAGTTATAGTAAGACCAATCTCTAACAATATTAGCACTTACTATGTGATAGACAGCCTTTTAAGTTACTTGACCCTCACAATACTATATGATATGGTCCCATTACTTATTTGCCTCATTTTATTGATTAGGAAACGGAGGTAGAGAGATATAATACTTTTGCCCAAGGTCACACTACTTGTGAATAATAGCACTGATAATTTGGTCTCAAAGTCTATGTACTTAGCCATTGTATCAGATGACCATTTGCCCCTCTATGGAGCAATTTACATATTGGCTCTCACACATCCCTAGTAAGTGGTAAAGCTAGGATTTTATCCAGCTCTAATCTGATTTAGATAATGCTCTTTCCTATCTCACTATCTTGTCTCTCACACTATCATACTTAAACCTTGTTTTTACGTCAGGTAGTGTTTCATGTGTTGTAAACAGGGTTGCTATGAGTTGGACCCGACCCAATGGTACCTAACAACAGCAAGTGTATTCTCTTTTATACTTTGAATCTCTTCAGCAGCCATTAATAGAAAGTTTTGGTGTGAGGATGATTCAGTTCAACACATACCACAGAAACATTATGGGCAAGGGATTCCTAACCAGCAGCTCACCAGCCATAGCATCAGCCACTGGGGTTTACTAGAAAACACTGGCTCCTCTGAGCCACCTGTCTCTTATGGGCTATGCTTTCTGTTCTTCCTTCTCAGGAGGTGGTGCTCATGGATTTGGCACTAAACCAGGAGTAAGAGACCTGAGTTCCAGGCTCAGAGAAGCCTCCTACGAGCAGAGCCCCATTGCACAGACTGGGCACATGGTCCCTGTTCTAGATACTGAACTCATGCAGCTCTCTTAACTGCCCCATGAGCATGCACAACCACGAATTGATAGATGAACGAACTGAGATTTAGGGCTTTAATTCCATTCAGGTCCTAAAAGATGGTATTCAGCCCAGGTCTATCTGACTCCAAAATCTCCACATATATTCTGCCAAGGTGCCTTTGACATCATTTTAATCTTTGGAATCTCAATTCCTCAGATATAAAATGCTGTAGAGCCCTAGGGATTCTTTGAAGGTGTCTCAGAAGTCACTTTGGGAATGAAGTCCAAAGAGACAGGGTGTAGATTGCTGATATTCATGCAGACATGTGTGTGCACACGTACACACCACACATAAACACACACACACACACACACACACACACACACACACACAGGCCCCTCGAGCAGTGCATAGTAATATCACTTTGACTTGTCTTACAAACTTAGCTTTCCACATTTAGACTGAAGGGAGGATCTGCTGTCTTTAAAAGCTTGGGACCACTCCTGATAGTCATCTTTTAGCCTCTTCTCAGCTTTACTATCTAAGAGAGGATCTGAGTTGTGAAGATATAATAGCTGATATATCATGTCAATCTCAGGAAACTTCCAGTTCACCTGGCTGGATCTTACCAGAAGACACTATGTGATTTGAAAGTAAAGTCTGTGTGGGTACAGCCACTGATTTGAGGAAGTGTTTGATTATGTCAGTGAAGATGACCAGGGCCAGTCAGGCTGGTCTCTTCTGTGGTCACTACAATTTTTGGAGGGCTTCAACTGGTTAGAGATGAAAGGCATGTAACATTTGTGGCTTAATTCTCACTCATTTATTTTTTCTCCCTCTCTCGTCTCATTTTCATTTCAACCTATCTACTTTCAATTCTGTCTTCCTCCTATGCCCCCAAATTCAGCTGGTAGACAAGGAAGAGAAGGTCTGTATTGGTAAGAAATGAGTGAATTCCCTTACTCCCTCAAGTCCTGTCTTTCCCTGACCTGTACTCTTACAAAGGGCAAAGCATCTGGTGTGTGTATGATAGCAACCATGCAAGCACCTTGATGAATGCACAGAGAACCAAGTGTTATTTTCTTTCATCTCTATAACTCATTACCCCTTCACTAAAAGCTATATATGTAGAAAAGGTTAAAGTCAACAAAAGACCAAGTGTTAATCACAGTGATGGCAATAACACATTTAAAAAATATTGACTGAGGTATACTTTATATACCATAAACTTAGCTCATTTTCAGTGAGCAACTCAATGACTCTTGGTAAATACACAGTCCTCTAATTCCACAGTCTGATAGTGGAGTATTTCCATCAGACCCAAAAGATTCCCATCTCCAGGCACTACCTGGGCATTTCATTTAAAAGAAATCATACAATAGGTGGTATTTTGTGACTTCTTTCAATTAGCCTATTCTTTTTCAGGTTGATTCATATTTTAGTATTCTTAGTACTTTGTTCCATTTTACAAAACATCTTTTTGAATAACAACAGTGTATGAAGGATATGAAGCTGGTGTGGTGGCGCACACCTGTAATCCTAGTGACTCTGGAGGCCCCGGGCAGGAGGATTACAAGTATGAAGCCACAGGCAGCTTGTGTGATTTAGTGAGACCCTGACTCAAAATAAAAAATAAAAAATGGGCTGGAGGTGCTGCTCAGTGGTAGAGCACTTGCAAAGTGTGTGCAAGGCCCTGGGTTCAATCCCCCAGTATCAATAATAAAAAATTAGAGTAAAAGACATGAATTTCAGAAGCAAAGAAATGTGGGTTTGAATCAAAGCAGTGACACTTCTTAGCTGGATCTTTTGGCAAGTTTCTCTATCTTTCTAAGACTTATTTGTAGAATAAGGATAATAATCTTTCCCTCAGACTATGATTATTTGAATTAGCTGGCTTGTGACAGCAAATAGTAGGTACTTAAGAAATCCAGTCTTTCTCTCTACTTTTCCCGAGAAACTTTACTTTTCTCAGCCCTGCTTCAAACTGAAGTGAATTGTACAGCCTCCCTACCAGCCTTCACATCAAGCTGGAAATGAGAACCCACATAACAAGCAATATCAGAAACAGAATTCTGCCAAGGGGAATCACATTCTTCATTAATGGAGTCCAGATGGTGAGGAACTAAAGGGATTTCCTTCAATTACATTACTGTCAGTTTTCATAAAGAACATTAAACTGCATTTAATCATCTTTAAGGTGAAAGAGGTGTTAAATTCAGTCCCATTTTATGGAGTTAGCCTTAACTTCGCAAGGATCTAAGAGCACCACATTTTAGTACTAATTCTTATAAAACTGCCCTCATTAACATCAACCCTCAGATAACAGGTAAGCAAGTAGCAAATAGCTACGAAATCCTGAATACATACAATCCATCCCATATCTTCAAAACTTAACCTTTAGCCAATAGTTTCAGACTCTTTTCTAAATCTTAAGGTTTAGGAGCCTTCTGAAGAAGAACTGGATTACATGTGTGTAGCAAAATAAACAACCAAATTTGTTTCTCGAGTCCACCTTATCTAATTAGGACATGTTCTCCTTTTGAGTTTCAACTTAAAAGGATCCTGGAAATGACCCCATGCTACATTCTTGAACACAAAGGTTACAGAGATGTACTTCTTAATCCTGAACATCAAATTTCTAAACTGCTGTCCTAACCTGTTTTTCCTATGAATCATTGTTTTTAATTCATCTCCACTCTCATTCATGTTTCTCATTGTTTTTCCTACACTTGTCTGGGGTTTACCAAGCTGCGTTTCTTGAAATACTTAATCTCTTTCACTTCCCAAGATTTACTTCCTGTTAAGGGCAGCATAACAGAAGAGGATTAAGCTTCTAAATATTCCTAGCAAACAAAATAAACAAAATAGGTTTGTAAAATATTTTGATGATTTCTATTTCAAGAAAATTAGGAAGATGTATGTTATTAAGAGAGGCAACATCTGGCTTTCTAATCTTTATATACCAATAATTGTCACTATACATATTATTGGCATTAAAGATAGCAAAGAGGGAAATTAGGCATATTTCCTACAAGTGAGCAATCTGTAACATTATCAGATGGGTCTGGCTAATTTATACTTCTGTTATGATAAAGCCTTACACAGATAAACAGATAAAATCTGTATTATAACTGTATTAAACTCTTAAATGAAGATACTTGTATAAGGATTCCTGTGATACCCTGCTTTAAATACCACGCTTGACAATACCAAGTGTTAACAAATCCCTGGCTAACTTTTCTTCCAATATTGAGAAGAGGAAGCAGCACATGGTGTCCCAGGACAGAAGTTTTCATTAACTCTATTGTCACCTTACAGGGACTTGGGAATCCATAAATGTGATAAAAATGAATAAAAATTGGGGAGAAACAGCTTAGGTCTTATATCTGTGAATTTCTCCAACCTGTAAAAAACTTTTGTTAAAACTTCCTTTTCATGGCACTATAATAAAAAGAGTAATTTTTATTCAAGATTTTATTTTAGGGGTTTTATTTTAAGCACCATCATAGGAATTTATCTCATGGTATAAATAGTTCAGTAAATCTGGGATTTAGCAAAGGTTTTCTCTCTACAGCACAGGTCTTTTGTTCAGAAGCAGATGAGAAATAATGATGCTTGAGGTATGATGGTTTAACTTTACTTTGATGTCCAAATATTCTTCCCCCCAAATCTTAACTCCTCAATTCTAGTATGCAACCGGACAATGAAAGTTATTTTATTTTTTTAAAATCACTTAGTGACCAAAATCTTCAATATAATACAGCTTTCACATTATGGTTTGGCTTATAGTTTGGTTGTAGTTCCCTACAGAATCCCAACCTCAGGGTAATTAGTTTAAGTACCATATATGCAGAGATCATCTCGAGGCCTTGGCTACCATGATGTTCTGTCAGTATCCATGCATCACGTATGTAGGAATTACCAAATACCAAGAGTCTCCTACCCTGAGATGGCCGCCAGTTTTTGATGTGCCTGTCGGGCCATTTCACAGCCTTTGGTTCTTGTCTTGTGCATTTCCCCTCGGAGGGAGGGGCAGCTGACCGAGACGTCCCCAATAGAAATGACCAACTCTCGGTACAGGGCCACTTGAGTGTTGAACTCTTGGACAAGCTGCAAAAGAAACCAGTTTCTTTTATCAAACACATTATCAGAAAGTTTTCTATTTCCGTGTACCTAAACAGGGGATTTCACTGACCTCTAAGCCAGGTTCCCAAATCTCCAGCGAAGGAGAATACGGACCATTTAAAGCTTAAGACACAGAGATAGCACGTCTCCTTGCTCAAAGCAAATGTTTGTGTTCCATCAACAAGCCTGGCCATGGAAGCTCTATTTGCAGACCTATTTGCCTCCACCAGTTCAGACTCCGTTTCTGAAGAACAAGAACATGTTTGGAGAGCTATCATGCCACTCCCAGGTCACTAGAGAATGATGCTGGGGACTCTCGCCTAGACGCTGCCTTCTGCTCCTGCTAGGACACAGTTTTTTGAAGAGGCATGGGAAAAAGGACCCCAACTAGGGTGTAACAAGCAAACTGTTCATCTCCTGCCAGGCCACTGAACCTCTCTGGCTCCGGAGCCTGACAGGAAGACGGGCCACGGCCAGCCTCTGCGTCTGAACCTTGGTCCCCTCTGCAGTGCCCGGTGCGCTCCGTTTGGGTTTGTTTGCTACTGTCTCACCACAAAGCAGCACCCCACCTTCTCCACCCCTCCTTCCCTGTGAGGGAGCCAGTTCACACTATCTTTCGCGTCCACCATTCTTCAAGGGGACAGAAGCGCAACCTATTGCCTCTGACTCCCAAGACCCAGGCCGTGGCATTTCTCTCCACAGGACCAGGATGACCTGGGTGTCACCCCCAATCTGGGGAAGTGCAGATTTAAAAATAGTACATGTGCACGTGATCGGCATGGAGGAGCTGAGGGTGGGGAGTGGCTGGCACTCAAGCAAACGATTAACATACACGACTCCCCCACCCCCTCTCAAGGGAAAAAAAAAAAGAGGCTCAGTTTTCACCCACCATCTTGCAGTCGTCCAGGGTTCGTTGGGTTTTGTGGGCGCTCTCGGAGCTGCTGCCCCTGCGCTCCCAATCCCCGCTCTGCAGCGGGGGCTTGCTGATCTGGAAGATCGAGGAGCGGGTAGACCGGCTGGGGCGCTTTTTGCGCCCATTCGGTGCAGAACTCATGCATACACATCCACCAAGCCGAAGCCGCTGGTGCAGTGCGCCCCGGCGCGGGCGGCCCGGTGGTTGCCCTGCACGCCGCCGCCAAGCAGACGGAGCCAGGACCCGAGGCGCGCCGCTCACAAGGTTGGAGCTGGCTGCGCGGGCGGGTAACCTTCAGCTTGAAGGAGAGCCGGGGAAGCGCTGGCTGTGCCGTACAGCATCGCTTCCACTAGCAGCAAGAAAGGGGCGCGATCAAGTTCTGCTCAGCAGCATTGCCAGCCCTGTCCCGGGAGCTGGGCGCGGGTACCGGCTCGCACCGCCTTCCTCTCGGCATGGATTGCAAGGCTGAGCGAGAAGGAATGCGCTGCCCGGCCGTTCCGAGTTTCCATTCAGATTGGGGAGCAGCTTTCAAAGCCTGCGCTGCAAGGTGGGGGGCGGGAAGGGGTGGCGCTCTTGCTTCAGTGTCTACCGGCAGCGGCTCTCAGTTCTTCTTTCCGCTCTCTCCACAGTCGCCAGGCCTGGAAGGGTTGGCGGTCCCCCCCACCAGGAGGCAATTGGCTCTAATCGGCTGCCTTGATTCCTCGTCTCTACGGGCTCGTCGGTTTAAGGATCCCAGATGAATCCGTGGCGGGACTGGCAGACGCAGGGAATCGGTCCGGCTGACGTTGGTCGCGGCCCCGCACATTGATAGGACAGGAATACTAATGTGATCCGTCCATACAACCTCCTTCCCCCTCCACAGTTTATAGACTTATCCAATCAAATCCCCGGGAACATCAATTGCAATATTACTTCATCTTCTCTATTATTAGAAACGAAAAGTGTCATCAGAGTGGAGCACATTGCCACATGCTGGGATCTAAACACTGATTTCAAATAAACCAATGTGCGCGTGAGGCCCTCATCATCTGAGACAGAAAGACAGAGACTGTCTGGGGCCACCGGAGGGGAGGGAATGAGGTTCTTGCTTCGTAAGGAAGATCTCTTGATAACCATCAAAGGAA
Organism: Pedetes capensis; assembly: GCA_007922755.1. Lineage (NCBI taxonomy): Eukaryota > Metazoa > Chordata > Mammalia > Rodentia > Pedetidae > Pedetes > Pedetes capensis. Next base: position 74,269 of record VMDO01005355.1, read on the forward strand.
AGCCTTGTTTCCCTGAGTTGTTTTCGTTCTTGTTTTGGTTTTGTTCGTGAGAGGGGGCAGTGAGTGAACGCTTCAAACTGGCGCTCATCCCCATACCACTTCAATTAGTAAAGCTCTCAGTTTTGTACCGCTGAGTCTCAGGACACAGCTCTAAGAGTTTGCCAATAGAAACTTGAAGAAGTAAGAGCCAACAAACCTCCCTGGACACTCAGAATGACCCTTTTTCCCTTTATGTGCAGCAGTAACTCAGAGGCCCATAGAAATAGCCCTAGAAAGAGGAGCAGATGCTTTCATGAAACAAGTTGGTGGTGAGGTCCTCAGCCACTTGGGATTTCCTTTACCCCTGACTTCAAACTCCGATGCACTGAGGATGCTAGCTCCTAAGAATGATTTGTTAGAGGGCAGAGATAAAGGGGTCTGCCCCAGGGGAACTAGTTTTTTGCTAAACAGCCTATGAAAAACAGATCAGTTTCCTGGCCAATGTCTTCAGGGGCAGTGGAGAGTACACAGAAAGGAAGAGCCAGAAATAATTCGGAAGGGTAACACCTAAAGGGTGTGTGTGTGTGGGGGGGGGGGTTCTAGAATTATTTTTATAGGACAGGTAAACATATAGGGGTGGTGTGGTACAATAAATACATTAAGGTCATGTGAGACATATTTGGTCTTTGTTCCTGGTTCCTGGTACACAACTCCTAAAGCCCTTGGAAATTACCTGAGGTATAAAGGTGACAGAAGCATTTTGTTGCCAGAAAGAACAATTCTTTTATTTATTTTTTTCTTGCAGTACTCGGAGTTGGACCCAGGGCCTCGCACTTGCATGCTCTGCAAGTGCTGGACCACTGAGCTACACCCCTAGCCAATTTTTTACTTTTTGAGACAGGGTCTAAGTTATGCAGACTGCCTCTGGTCTTGAACTTGTGATTCTCCTGCCTCTGCCTCCTGAGCTGCTGGGATTACTGGCATGCGCCACCACACCCGGCTCGAAAGACCAATTCTTAATTAGAAGCTTGGAACGTTCAACTCCACTCCCCAACCTCCCGAGAAGGGAGAGGGGCTAAGTGACTGAGTCATCAATCACCAATCACCCATTATTTACTCAGTTGTGCCTGTGTAAAGAAATCTTCATCAAAACCCCTAAACAAGAATAGAGTTTGGGGAGCTCCTGGGCTACGGAAGGCATCTAGGTGCCCAGAGGATGGCATACCCAGCAAGGACATGAAAGTTCCACACCCCCCACCCCGCCCCATACCTTGCCCTGTGTATCTCTAATGTTTGGCTGTTTCTGGGTTGTATCTTTTTAAATAAACTGGTAATAATAGAGTGCTTTCCTGAGTTCTGTCAGTCATTCTGGGAATTTTTCAAATCTGAAAGGGAAGTTTGTGGGACTTCCCAAATTAGTAGCCAAGTTGGATAGAAGAGTGGTTAACCTAGGGACCCACAGCTTTTGACTGGCCTCTGAAGTGAGGACAGTCTTGTGGGACCGAGCCCTTCAGCCTGTTGAGTCTGATGCTAACTCCAGCTAGTTAGTGACAGAAATTAATTGAAGCATAGGACACCTCACTGGTATCAGAGAGGTGGAGCAGTGTTGGAAAAGACCTGTGAATTTGGTTGGGAGGAAGGCCAAAACCTAACAGGTGGCTATCTGAATGAACATTCAACTGCATTTGCACATTGTGACAATTTTCTTTATCAGAGACTGGGGGAGGGAGGCTCCATCCTCCTGATAACTCCCCTGTAGAAGTGTAGATGGTCCAGAGACCAGAGTGAAAGGGCTCTCATATTGGCCAACTCTCCTCAAAAATAAAATGATAAAAGGCAGCAGCCCTTACCCAGCCCCCTGACTGCTCCTCTTTCCCTCAGTCTCAACTTGCTCTCTACCTCATGTGTGTAGGGAGAAGGAGGGCCTGAAGGATAGATATGTCAGGTGCCTGGGATTTAGAGGTTGGTAAGGAAGGGGAGCATGGTGAGAAGGAAGGCAACAGAGGGGCCAAGGGGCTTTAAAAAGAAGTGGATTCTACTCTTTTGTAAATTCTTTAAGTCCTGTGATATAAATCCTTTTCATTAACATTAACCTGTTCCTCTACTCCTCCCCTCCCCACCCCTTCAAGAGAATCTGCTCTAGCCCATGGTTGGTGGGGCTTTGGAGAATGAAAAGGGCTCCCTTTTACACATGTATGGATATAGGAAGATGAGAATAGGGCACTGGTCAGTCTGTTGGACATCTTTTGCCACCATTCAGGTATTTCAAGCTCTCTGTCTGTGAGAGAACAGTGCCTTCCACCAGATCTGAGCATCCCAAAGCTCTCAGTAGTAGGTTTCTACTCCAGCTACAACCATCTGGCTTCTATCCCCTCCCCCACTTCTTCTGCCTAGAGACAATTTCAACAAATTAAAAGAAAAAAGGCAACACAATTGCACCGCCCTGTTTGCATGCCATGTTTCTTGCAGGAGGTGGGAGAGGGGAGAAAAACAGGAATAAATAGACCAAATGGAATGCCACATCTGAAGTACAGCAGACTTGGACACCTGCTGGGGGATTAAGCAGAAATTGTCATTTGCAGGTGCCTCTTGGCCTTCCCTGATACACAGCCCAAACCATTTTCCTTAGAGGGGAGAAAAATAACATCAATTCCAGAGCTGTCTCTCTCAGGGACAAATGCTGTAATCAGAATAGCAGCAAGCAGGCTCCGTTCCCTCACCTTCCCCCACATTCAAAATGGCATGGATTTACATTCCTGAGGCTGTCTGGCTGCCAAGTGAAGGGTAAAGTGCAGTTGGAAATCTCAATAACAAGGGCACATTTTCTGGTTAACTAAACCCAATTTTTGACAAATCTTTGATAATAGGTCCCCTATAGGTATACAGCTTTGACAAGGGTCACATCCTAAATTTATCCCAATATAATATACATTTTACATTTCTTGTCCTGTCTATGGTAGCTTAAGAAAATTCATTTGGAATGGGAATTTAAAAAAATATGAAAGATTATCAGTTCATAGCGAATATGAGAAAATGCTACATTTCTTCAAATTAGTGCTAGAAGGAACCACATTAGAATCTAGAGATGAGCACCTCAAACTAGTTGAGCACCTCAAACTGGTATCTCCTGGGAGGCAGATTTCTTCTGAACTATAGTTAGAGGAGGTAAAAAAAAAAAAGTGAAAAAAAAAGACCTTATCTGATTCAGTCTGTAACAGAGGCAGAGAACAATGCATTAAGATGCTGAGTTCTAGAAACTAGGAAGATCTGAAGGGAACGCTCAAGTTATTTTCTGTTCATGTTAAAAGATAAGACATTAAGTTGTTGTTAGGTGTCATCCAGTCAGTGTCCGACTCATATAGACCCTATGTACAGCAGGCAAAATACTATTGTTGGTGCTTCTCTGGTATTCATAGGGTTTTCAATGGCTGATTTTTTTTTTTTTTTTTGAGGGGGGAGTGGGTTGCCAGGTGCTTTTCCCAAGCCTACAGCACCGGATGTTCCCATGTGGCCTCGGGTCCAAGTGCTAACCAGGCCCAACCCTGCTTGGCTTCTGAGATCTGACAGGATCTGACGCCACAGTGGTATAGCTACAGGCCAGACATTAAGTTATTGTGAGGGATTTAGTGGATAATATATGTAATAAATGGCTTATCTACACTGAAAGCAGGAGGGCACAATATGTAGAGAAATTTATTTCTTAATTTCATAACTTTTTTGAGAATTTTAAATAGGGAAGATCCAGATTTTGTTGGTTCTAAAGCATTATACAATTTGAGTACCTTTCTTTAAGAAAAATAATTTAAAATTGTAAATACTAAATTAAATACATGGTCTTAGAAGGAGCCTATGCCAGAAAGTTTCCCTGAAGTTTACACTCCATTACCTTCATGGTAAAATTTCACCTTTGGTGTCTCTCATCTGTAAAATGGGCAGCTAGTGTTTTCCTCAGTTGTTATTTTCCTTTTCTGATGATAACACCTTAAATTCCCATTGAGATATCAATCTTCTCTCAATTTTGCCCACGTAGCTCTGTGGGTGGGTGTAAAACAGGCTTGGACAATACGAGCACTTTATTCAAGTGACCACAATGACTGGTTTAATGATGGCTATGAAATCTAAGCTGGACCAAAGAACTTTAGCTTTGAGAACTTTTCTGAAGCTATTAAGTTGAAATATATGAAATTGTCATTATTCAACCATTTTTTACGTACATAAAAGACAGTTTAATATATTTCAGCCTAATATTTAGTTTTTACTTTCCATTGAGTTGGTGGGCTGGTAAAATGAAAGCTTATATGTGCTAGTAACTGCCTTTACCATTCATGATCAATGGGAGATCTAATCCAGAGGATCAGAATGGAGGGATGGACAGAGATTGATTGGTAGTAATATTATTTGAGTTTCTGGATCCAGCTCTGCCTTAAGTCAAACTATACCTACAATTTCAGTGAGGAGAACCAAAAAATGTCCTTTTAAATGAAGTCAGTTTGATTTGTGATACTACCATGTACAGCCAAGATTTAATTGATATAATATAAAGAATCATTGTTCAAAGGTATAGGATACATCAAATTAATCCATTATCTAATATTTACTGAATGCTCACTATTGGCAAGGCAAAAAGGTATACAGAAGAGTAAAGATATGATCCTTCCTTCTAAGGTACCAACACTTGAAACATAAATACCTGAAGCCATGAATAACAATAAAATATATAATAGTGTTACTTTTTGTTGTATATAAATACTGCAGGAATGGGACCCACAGAGATGGAACCTGAGACAGATATCAATGTATGGGTAAAATCTGGACAACAGAGGAGTGTGAGAAAGTTTTTCAGGCGTTGGCTAATAGCAAAGACATAAGAGGGGAGGGGATGGACAGTCTGATTTGAATTGGAAATAGAGAAGAGAGGTTCATGTGGAAGTGTTGTGGGTGAAGTCATTGAAGAAAGATAAATGCTCATGTCCTTTGGTTTAGGAAAGGAAGGGGCACAGTAAGTGAGCAGCAGAGAAATCCTAGCAATTTTCTTTGGATGACAAAAATTTATGTGATTTGAGGCTATTTGGAGAAATAGATATGCCCAAAAAACTAATCTGACATCTACTATTGACTTCCTATACTTGAAGGTGAACTTGAAGGCTGACTCCCAATTCTGAGGAATCACTGATATAACTTACAGGTAGATGGGAATTAATGGTAACCAAGAATGGCATGGTTCACATTACATAGGGTTTTTAGAGAAGAATGGATAAATTTGACACTGAGTTAGGAGAGCTCAGGGACAAAAGAAGGCAATTGCCATTTCTTGATTAAATGAATTAATAAGAGGCAAGTGATGTTTTAAGAAAATTAATTTGGCAGTGATAGGTAGCATGCATCAAAATGCAGAGATAGAGAAGCCAGTTATTAAGCTGTTACAATAATCTAAGTGGAACAGAAACATGGTAAGGATCAGGGAGAAAATTAAGAGAATTTCAAGCCAGAATTAACTCATAACAGGACTGACTAGAAAAAAAATCTCAACTATCCAAAGAACAAAGCAAGAGGTATGTCTCATGGAAATAATAAAACTCATCAACAGTTATCCCCACAATTTGCATCTAGCCTGGTTTAATAGAATCTTTTCTACTTGATATGTACCCAGGACATGTACCATTGGTCAACTGCTCCAGTCTGCTTTGTCTATGGCTTCTACTGAAACCTCTTGCCCATTTGACCAGACCTCTTTCTAGCCAACCACAGCTCGGGCCTAATCTCTACCATAGCTCACCATACCTAGACACTTGCCAGCCACTTCTTTGCTGACCCTGTTTCCTTCTGCTCGCCTCACCGACCCTGCCTACAATGGCCATTCTTCCAGAAATATTTGATTCCTTTAAGGACACTTCTGGGCCTGCCAAATGTGCTGAAACACACGTTAGAGAAACACTGCAGGGGGCAGGCTGTCTGTAGAACCAGCTCCTTAACTGTCCTTTGACTCATCTGTGCCTTGTCTCATTTGCCATTTCATTTCCTACTTTTGCTTAATTCCCTGGTTCTTCTTTGCTCTTTGTATATTCTTCCTCCCCTCCCTCCCACATTCATCGTCCACACAATTACATTGTAGATAAGGATAAAGATTTTTGGAATACCATCCCAGCCTCCATCTCCTTCCTCCCCAGAACTAGTCCTTCTTATAATTTTCCTGTGTAAATCTTCTAGATCTTCTATTAGGCAAATGTATATTTATATCTTCCTGAGAAAACCATACAGGGTTTGGGTGGTGTTTATGTATGTGTATGTTTTCATGGAAATGATATACAATATTATTTGTCATTCTGCAGCATGACCTTTTATCTTTTTACTCACATCTCCCTTCATCTTGTATTTCTGCATACTACTCTAGAATAATAGACATATCATAGTATACTAAGACATTTCCTTAGTTGGAACATTTAGATTATTTTCAGTGTTTTAATACAATGAACAAGGCTGTAATGAAATTCTTCATTTTTAATTCTTCTTCATATGAGGCTATATTAGTCAGCTGGTGGGGCACTGTGGCAGCAAAATAGACCAAAACAAAGTTATGGGAGAGAGATTTATGGAGGATTTACAGTTAGGGGATCATAGCCTATAATGGGAGTGGACAAGGCATAGTGGTGGCAGGCGGCATGGCCGGTGGCAGATAACCTTGTATCTTGGCAATCAGAGAAGAGAGAGATCAATCAGAATCACAGATCTGGGGTAAATTCCAAAGACTGGCCCCAGGTAGCTGCTTCTGCAAAGCCAGAATCCCATCTCCCAAAGTTCCATAACCTCCACAAACAGCGCCACCATCTGGGCACCAAATGTTCAAACTCATGACCTCTGGGGGTCATTTTATATTCAAACGAAAACAGAAGATACATACTTCAGAAACATGTATGAAGAAGTGAAATTGCTGGGTCATGGAGTATGTAAATTTACATTTTAAAGAGACTCTGAAATTTCTTTCCAAAGTGATAGTATCAAACTATATGCATGCTGGCTGTTTATGAAAATACTTTTTCCCCATATACTGGCCAGTTTGATATCATTATACTTTTAAATGTGTCCCAATTTGATTTTCCTATTTCAATGCTGTATCTTACCTCTCAGCTTTCCTATTTCTCTACCCAGGCTTCCACTGATTTACTCTCTCTTAGTAGAGGCACTCTATGGACTAATACTTGGCAATGTGTTCTCTTTCTCCCTCTCTGTCTCTCTCTGTCTCCCCCACACACTTATACACTAGTCTTTCATCTGTTTTGGCTCTGCTGCCCGTGTTCACATGAGTAGCCATGAATGGGTGCAGCCCATTTCTGAAAGAATAGGCTTTCAAATTGCTTAATATTGGGGAATATGGGCAGGGCAAGGAAGAGAAAAATGAGTACAAGATGAATTCAAATTTCCTACTCTGGGAAATTATAAAAATGGAGCTTTCCATGGAGAATTGAACAATTGAAAATATTAGAGTAGGTAATAGGTCAGAGCTGGACATGTACATTTAGAAGTCTGAAGCAAGCCAGGCATGGTGGCACACACCTGTAATTCCAACAACTTGGTAGGTAGAGGCTGGAGGATTATAGGTTTGAGGCCAGAGGCAGCCTGTGTAACTTAGTGAGACCTTGTCTCAATATAAAAAATAGAAAAGGGGCTGGGAGTGCAGGTCTATGGTAGCGCGGTTATAAAAAGTATACATGAGGCCCTGGGTTCAGCCCTTCATATTACCCAAAAAAGAAAAAAAAATAGAGGCAAAAATGGTCAATGAGGCCTTGAGAATGGATGTGTTTCCAGGGAGGAGTGGATGAGGATTAACTCTTGAGGTATGTTGACAGATAATAGGTTGTTAGGTGCCATCGCGTCGGTATCCGACACATAGCAACCCTACCTACAACAGGCGAAACACTATTGTCAGTGCTTCTCTGCTGTTCATAGGGTTTTCAATGGCAGATTGATTTTTGGGAGTGGGTTGCCGCGTCCTTCTCCCTAGATAATAGGTGGAATGAGATAAAATCAGGAGAGACATGGAGAAGGGACTCCCAGAAAAACAGAGGAAGAGTCCACTGCATCCAGTTGCTCAGAAGCAAAGGGCAGAGTGACTTTCAGGGAGTGAACTATATGTTGTTCCAAAAGTACCAAAGAAGAAAAGGAGTTAGAAAAACACATTTGGGTAAGAAGCAGTCATTGTGGAAAAGTATGTGTCTATAATGAACAGAGGGAGAAAAACCTAAATTATAGGTGAGATGTGAGGTTAAGGAATAAAAGAAGAAGGAAAGTACCACAAATACAAAAGCAAGGAAAGAGAAAGGGCAACAGGTGTGGAATGGAATGGAAGTTCTGATTAATGTGTTTGTTTTTTAAAGCATATGTTTGAAAAGGAAAGGTGGAACCAGTGGACAAGTGACACAGATGAAGCTTTTATAAGAAGTCATAATTAGAGGGAAAAAAGTATTGAAGGAGAAGTGAAAGTGGTCCAGTCTACAAATGAATGGAAACCATCAATTTTCCTTTCCTTCCCTTTTTTTCTTTTCCTCTCCTTTCCTTTCTTTCCTTTCTTTCTTTCCTTCCATTTCCTTCCTTCCTTCCTTTCTTTTTCTTTCCTTCCTTCCTTTCTTTTTCTTTCCTTCCTTCCTTCCCTCCCTCCCTCCCTCTCACCCTCCCTCCCTCCCTCCCTTCCCCCTCCCTCCCTCCCTTCCTTCCTTCCTTCTTTCTTTCTTTCTTTTAAACTAAGAAGAGTCTTATACAATATTCCCAAGAGACCTTAACAGGAACTAAGTGTTGTTCATCTCCATTCAATACTGAAAATAAAATCTAGATTTAGTGTGTGTATGTACTGCCCAGCATGGTGGCCCATATCTGTACATCACAGTACTCAGGAGGATGAGGCAGGAGAATTATGAGTTAGAGGTCAGCATGGGCTACATAGATCTTGTCTCAAAAATAAATAAATTCACTAATTAATAGAGTGCTAAGTTCTTACAATATGTAAATAATAGAATATGTTGGAAAAATAAAGGGTTGCAAAATAACACCAGCAACAGGCATTGGAGACTGAGGCTTTAGAATTCTTGAATTGAAATTCTGATGTATCATAGGGCGGTAAGGGAGATTCAGAATCTTCCCCTTGGGAGCCAGCTCGGAACCTGGCTTATGTTTTTATCTCTGAGGCTGGTTTGGAAAGAAAATTCTCCCACTTCTCTCCTAACATATTCTAGCATCTAACAAACTTTGCAGTCACAACATTTTTCTTTATGCATATTTAAAATTTCTCCCTAGAGCAATTTAATTCCATTTCCTTAGTAAATATAAGGGATAAATAGTGCCTGTTGTCAGACCTGAAGTAAAATAGATGAGTTAAAATAAAAACTGGGTTTTAAAATGCAGGTGTAGCCTGTCTTTTAAATTCTGACAGAAACGGGGAAAGAACTAACTTGAGAGAGAATGTTTCTCTTCCATGAGGCAAATGGAGAATAAGAGGACCCTAATAGCAAACTGGGAGATGGAGATTTCAGCATCAGACTACAATCGCTTCTTCCCCCTTTTGTTTGGCTCATTCTGTCTCCCCTCTCTGTGGAGTTTAGAAAGATTTGGCTGGTTTCTCTGTTCTGGTAGTGTGGCAGAAGTAGAGTGAGTCTACTTCTAGTCTGACAGCAAATGCAACTGCAGGGCCTCTGGCTCTTTCAAAACTGCCAGCATAAAGTCCAAAGCCAATTCTACTGATTTGTTACATGGGCATAGGTAAAAGGAGCCTCTTTTGCTTAGTCTTGTACTGATATGAATCATGACAATTTTGTCTTATCTTTTCATCCAAAATATAGTGGACAGTTAGGTCCCCGCTGAAGGCCAATTCTCCTATCCCAGTTCTTTCTAGACTCTCTTCTTCCCCTTCTGTATACCTCATGTTCAGACATGAATGATGACATTTAAAGAATTGGTATCTTTTTGTGTGGCTCTGAAGGTGATAAATATGTTACCTAATTTTTTGGACTCCTTTTGCATAGCCTAGTGTCCCGAGCCCTTGCATCTTTAAAGATTTATACAAAGTCACCTTTCAGATTTTCTCTTTCAGATAAAAGAAATTTTGATCCTTTAACCTTCCTCAAAGATGTGCACAATCATTTTTGTTAGAGAGGTTGAAATTAACCTCTATAATAAGGTCTCTAATAATAATCCAACTGCAGCAAAAGTAACTGTATTGTTCTTTCATATTATATCTAATACCTTGAGGTTCTAACTACTACTCTTAAAATTATACTGCCATTCTTACAATTGATGTTGTCTTCGTGATCTGACAGACATAAAATGTTCTTCCTTTATGTGACACTTTAATGAGAGAAAAAGTTTAAAATATGCATTTAGACCATATCTGAAAAGAGATATTAAATAGATAAGACAGAAATTATTGATTAATACAGAAATTTCAAGAGCAAATGCCCTTGTTTTATCATTATTTGGCTATTTTTGTGTGCATTTAAAGGAGGGGCAATAATCCCTTTTATAAATCTAATCTTACTTTTTCATCTACAGTTATAATTGCAAGGAAAATTACTAAAAAGTTGTTAGATAAGAAGACTTGGAAGTACTAGACATCTGGAGGAAGTATCTGAATCTGGACTGTCCAGAAATATATTGAGGAATCAGAAACTAATGTTGAGTGATTGACAGATAATTTACTATAAAGCTAAAAGTAGTTGATTACAATGAACTCATTACAATGCAAATGCTATTTTAGTTTTTTTAAATAATTGACTCAGATCATCATCAACAAAATTTGGTTGAATATCTGTTGTTTTCACTACACTAAGCTATGCAAAAGAATTCCAAGTAATTATGCAACATAGTTCTCACCTTCAGAGTCACACAAACAGATACCAGTCTAAAATGAAAAGGTTAAATGTCATAATTCATGTCTGAGCATGAGGCATTATAAGAATGAGGAAGAGAATCTAGTCCAGAGTTAGCAAAGGAACCTCACTTTACCTATGGTCATGTAACAAATCAGTAGAACTGGCTTGAGACTCTGTGCAGGCAGTTTTGGAATAGCCAGAGGTCCTGCAGTTGCATTTGCCGCCAGACTAGAAGTAGATTCACTCTACTTCTGCCAGACTACCAGAACAGAGACACCAGCTAAGTCTTTCCAATCTCCATAGAGATGGAAGGAAGACAGAATGAGCCAGAAAGAAAGGAAAGGAAGGAAGGTTAACATTGGGGGAAACAGAGAAAAGTATTCTGTGCTATTTTTGCAATTTTTCCGTAAGTTAAAAATTATTCCAAAATAAGTTTATTAAAAAACATCACTCATGTACCAACCATGTGCTAATTGCCAGGAATACAAAGACAAGAAAGATCTCTGCTGACGAACTTACAGTAACAGATATAGAAATGGCAAGCAGGATAGGTCTGGTGGCAAAATCATCTGTGAGAGGACTCTGTTGGGAGTGAGTGTCCCGGCAACCAGTGGAACAGGGAAGTAGGCTAGCAAGGTCTCAACAAGCTTCTGAGGTCTCAGAAAAGTGGGCTGAGATTTGGAGCAGGGATCCATTTTCCAGAAGGAAATGGAGATTTGGAGAGCTAAAGAAACATTTTAAGCAGAAGTTCAGTTATAAGGACCATGCCCACTCTCTTGGGAACAGAGGGCTGAAGTTTAGTGACCTCATTGGTATACAGAATCACCAACACCAGGCTTTTAGCCTTTGGCAACAAGACTGGTTTTAGATCTGGAGATTTCTTGTACACTATGTGCCTCAAAGATTAGCTACTGGGGGCTGAAGGTAGGGCCAAGTTGGCTTGTGACACACACAGTGACTTATTTGGTTATGGCTGGGGAAGGGAAGGGCTTGAATTTTGTTGTCAAATGAGTAATGAGGTCTGAGTGCTGTGAAAGCTTAGAGGAGGGAGTCAGCACATTATTGAAGTTGTAAAAAAAGAAAAAAGAGCTTGTGGGGGAAATGTGATTTGAAGTGGATCTGCAAAAAAGAGTTTAGGCTTAGATAACAAGAAAAGAATGGGTAAACCATTCAAAGCAGGGGAATCAATATGAACAAAGGCACAAGAGGAAGGTTCAAATGCAAATAATATGCATAAGGAATGATAACTAAATCTGGCTGGATCAGAGGGTTTATATAAGCAAACAATAATCAAGAAGATTGGAAAAGTGGGTTGGAGCCAAATTATAACAGATCTTGAAATACTAGGCTAAGTATTTTGGACTTCATCCTATAAACAACAGAGAACTTTTATTTTTAATTTTGAAAGTGAAAGTCTAGCAATATTTTGTGGAGTATCAGGGTATAGAATGAATAAAGTAGAGATTAGAATGATTATTGCCTCAGGATAAGGGAGCTTAGAATTCAAAAGTAGTGATAAAAAAGCAAAGTGGGAGCTGAGAAGACTTGATAATATTGACTTTGAATGATAGGAGAGGGAGGTCTGAAGAATTTCTCCAGAGTTTTATATTTAGGAGGCTGAATATTGTCGGAAATATAAAAATCCAAAGGAGAGTTTGGTTTGGCAGGAAAATAATTAGCTGGATATGTTGTTTTTGTTGTTAGATGCCATTGAGTCATGTCCTGCTTGTAATGATCCTATGCACAACGGAGCCTGCAGCCGAACCACTGTGGTGGCATCCAATCCCGTCAGATCTTGGAAGCTAAGCAGGGTCAGGCCTGGTTAGTACTTGGATGGGAAGCCGCCTGGGAACACCAAGTGCTGTAGGCTTAGGAGAAAGACCTGGCAACCCACTTCCAAAAAACAATCACCCATTGAAAACCCTATAAATAGCAGAGAAGCAGTAACAATATTGTTTCACCTGTTGTAAGTAGGGTAGCTATGCGTCTGACACAGACTCCAGAGCACCTAATAACAACAATGCACAACAGAATGCAACACTCCCTGACACTGTGCCATGCTCAGCACTGTCAATGCTTCACTGTTATTCATAGGGTTTTCAATGGCTGATTGTTTCCAGATTGCTTCAGGTGTGGATTGCCAGGTCCTTCTCCCGTTTTTGTGGTGCTGAGGACCGAATCTAGGGCACCAGTACAGAGCGGCACTCTACCAACTGAGCTAAATTGAGGCGATAATGAGACTACTTAGAAAAATAATCCTGAATATAATTATATATGCCACATCTGAAATTCAGTGAAGGGATTAGGGCTTAGAATGTATGTGTGGGAATCCTTCTGCCAGAAGTGAAAATTTAAGCCCTTCACTTAATAGATAATTGTTCAGGGGATTGTGTAGAATAGTGATTCTCAACCCAGGCCATGTGTATCATTGTCACTGATGCTGTGGGCAGCTGTTCCTTCCGCCTGCCTTCCCTCTCCTGGTAACACAACACCACTTTTCATTTTAGGAGCTGCTTTTCTTCCTCTCCATGATTCTGACAGAGGGGCTACAGTTATGGGGTCTCATGTTGCTCACCATAAAGGAAGGCCTGCAACCCAATCTGGACAATTAAAGCATCTGTCCCCTAAATACAGTGACTGGTCCAAAGGCTAGGACATGACTCGGCATCCTTTTATGATTTAGCATGCAGACCAAGATAAAGGGAGCCTGACTCCTTTCTCTGGAATCACTAGCTATGTAGATGATCTGAGCCAGAAGTTTCATGTAGGTCCTCTTTCCCCCAATAATTAGAAAGTCTGACTGACAATGAAGCTGAGGGAAGCAGAGATGGGGCCCTAATGATATCATATAGAACTCTAGAACCAAATAGCCCTGAATTTAGTTCTTCTGCATGTCTGCCACATGGCCAGCACACCATGCTAGGGGTGAAGGGAGGAGCACTCACAAAGACGGATGATAACAGCAGGCTGACTCATCCTGTTCATTCAGCTGTTTAGATCTTTGTGGTGGTGGGGTGGTTCCATATCTTGACTGTAGTGGTAGCTACACAAACTATACATGTAATAAAATAACATAGTTCTATACCTACACATGACATCAATGTTACTTTCCTGGTTTTGATATCATACTATGGTTATGTACATTGTAACTTTTGGGGGAGAATGGGTGAAGGCACACAGATCCTTATTGTGCAATAATGTGTTTCAATTACCTGCCAATCTATGTTGTTGTTGTTAGGGGCTGTCGAGTCGTGTCCAACTCATAGCGACTCTCATAGGGTTTTCAATGGCAGATTTTTTTTTTTTGGGGGGGGTGATTGCCTTGGGAGTGGGTTGCCATGTCCTTCTCCCATTTTTGCAGTGCTGGGAATCAAACTGGGGACCTCAGATACTGCAGAGCGGCGCTCTACTGAACTAAATCCCAGCCCTGCCAATCTATAACTGCTTCAAAATAAAATGCTACAAATTGCTATTTATGAGTTTCATGTTTTGGATATAAACATCCCCAAAGGCACATGTGTTGAAAGCTTTGTCCCCAGCTGGTGGCAGTATTGAGAGGTGATTGGATCATGAGGGTGCTAATCTATTCAATGGATTAATCCATTGCTGAGTTCACACTGAATAGGCTATTAGGAAGCCAGGCCTAGCTGGAGAAAGTAGGTCCCAGGGAGTGCGCCTCTGAAGGGTATATCTTGCTCCTGGCCCTTCTCTCTCTCTCCCTTATTCCCCCCCCACCCCCTGCCACAGTCTCTCTCTCTCTCTCTCTCTCTTTCTCTCTCTCTCTCTCCTTTCACAGCTGCCATGGATCTCTGCTCTGTCACACTCCATCATGATGTTCTGTCTCATCTCAGGCTCAAATCAATGGAGCCAGTCAACCATGGTCTAAAACCTCTGAAACTATGAACCAAAACAAACCTATCCTCCTTTAAATTTTTTTTTTATAGAAACAAAAAGCTGACTAGCACAATGAGAAATCTGAATTCAAAGGCTCCACCAAATTGAAAGTTAAAGGATGAGTAAACATATTCCACACATAGAGATATTAATATCAGACAATATAGACTTTAAAATAAAAGATATTAAAGTAAGATAATGAGAGTCAATCCATGGTGGTAAAAACTAATTCTTTATTAGATAGGTCTCTATCTAATAATACAATCTCAAAATATATGGTGAAATTGACTTAATTAAAAGAAGAAACAGGCTGGCAAAACTTTTTCAAATATTTGGATGAAAGGAAAAAATCCTTCAAGCCCAAATGTAGGAAAAAAATAGGTTAATTACAAATTAACAAAAGTCAGATTGTCTTCAGATTTCTCTTTTGCAATATTAAATACCAGACGACAGTGAGCAAGGTCTATAGAGCTGCCATGAGGAAGAGTCATAATTTCCAAATTTTATACTCAATTAAGGTGATTTTTATATATGAAATTAAAAGACAGTTTCTTATATGTAATAACATGTCTCAAAAAGCATTCATATTATTCATGCTTTTTGAGAAAATTATTGACAAATGAACCAGAATTGAAGAGTGGAAAAATATAAAAACAAAACTAAATTTGATAAATTGTGGTTCTTCTAGTTATATAACTAATCATGACAGAGGCAATATGTGGTATAAATATAGTATGACAGAAAAAATTTAGACCTTAAGTCTCAGACTTTGTTAACCAAATGTGAGAACTAGAAATGTAAAAAGAATTGGAGTGATCACTGAAATTAGCACAAACAAGGCTAGATGTAAGCAATTGTGGTAACCTGGTTTATAGTGTATCTTGAAAAAGAAGTTATATTGATAGGGGATGCCAGGCAGGAAGAAAGGAAATTAAAGGGTCTTCTATAGCCATCTGATTCCTAGGCACCATTACAGACATATAAACATCAATATGTCTCTCTCCTCTGAAATAAATGGCATCATCAGTGGTCAGTAATACCTTGGTAGCTAATATCCTTTACAAATAGCATAATTACTGGTAGATAACACCCTTTATAAATGGCATGGTTGAGGATTAGTAATTCCCTTTACAACTGTAGACTGAATGTGCCTCCCATGTCCATGCCAGGATAAGATGGACCTCCTTTGAAGCAATACCTATCCTTGTACTAAAGAAAAAAATTCCTGTTTTGTAACCTAAATAAGGCTAATGAAAAGGCAGACAGAAAGCAGGTTTTAGGCACTTAGTGTAGAATCCCGGCAGCTGCTTTCAAGCACTGGCCTTCTATTGCTAGGTTAAATATAAATCTGCACTCTTTCAGTAAGTGATAAAAGTCAACAGGCTACTTGACAAAGAAACTTTTAGCTGACCCCAAAACTAAAAGGTAAACTGACAATAGATACCATTAGTCATTCTCTCCTAGCCCTAAAACTAAAAGGTATACTGATGATAAATGCAATTATCTTAGGCAAATTCTTAGTCCAAGGCCACATAAAACATATCTTAGCTCTCAACAAAATTAAAACCAGTAATTATAAGGTTAATTATTTTTTCTTTGGCTGGTTGTAGAAAGGCCAAGCACAAAGTACATGCCAAGGACTCACATCATGCTGGATAAGCTGTTGCTTTACATTCAATAAAAACTGCAAGGAACAAAGACCCTTGCTCCAGTTTCTGTGTGCCCACCTTGTTTCTTCAAGGTGACTCTTTATACTTGTACTCTATTAATAACTCACTTCAAGACTTTTCTGGCCTCTTCTTCTTCTTTTGTCTAGGAGACCACCCTAATCTTAGTTTACTCTGCCTGAGGACCAAAGTTTCCTTCCAGTTTCTCCACTTCATCAGTTACAGGCTGATTTTTTTCTTTCTGATTTTTCTTTCTGATTTTTAACTTAGAAAGCATTATATTTCTCTTTGCCCCTCTGTAATTTCCTTCCTGTCAACACCTTTATGCTGCAGCTCAGGGCACTCTCCCTCTCTCTACCTCCAATAAATTGTCCTTAAATTACCTTTGTGTTCATTTTAAAATTCTTTTATCAATGAGACCAAGGACCCTGAAGAGGGGATTCTGTGTCCCTGGCAACAGTATTTTATTAGTCACACAATAATAATCTAGATCTTAAATCTCAGACATTGTTTTGGAAAACTGAGTAGGAGGCAGAAGGATATGGGGTTAAAATGCACTACAATAATGTCTTACCAAGAAAGAGGCAAGTAGTATTTAACCAGTGGCACTGCTTAGAATTGTTGGAGCATGGTGATAATGAAAAGCAGGCCAACTTCAAGTTGGTTTTATTCTATTTTTTTAAATTCTTTATATCAGTGTAACTTCCTGAGCCCATTCAGATTGCTCCTATTTACTATCTTTCCTATGCCACAGGCCTTGAATAGGGAATTTATATATACTGCTTACTATTGAGTTAAGAAAGCAATATAGTGCTTGCTTTGGCAGCACATTTACTAAAATTTGTAATGATACAGAGAAGATTAGCATTGCCCCTGAACCTGCACAAAGACGGCAAGCAAATTGGTGAAGTGTTCCATATTTTTAATGGAATTACCATATGATCCAGCTATACCACTCCTGACCATATACCCAAAGGAATCTGAGTTGACATACCACAGAGATATCTGCACTTCTATATTCATTGAAGCACTGTTCACAATAACCATGATATGGAGTCAGCCTAGATGTCCATCAACAAATGAATGGATTAAAACCTGTGGTATATATATGTAATGGAATTTTATTCAGCCATAAAGAAGAATGAAACTATGTAATATTCAGGAAAATGGATAGAACTGGAGGCTATCATATTTAGTGAAATCAGCCAGACTCCAAAAGACCAATATCGCATGTTCTCTCTCATATGCAGAATCTAAATTTGAAACAAACAAACAAACAAACAAACAAAAAACTCCAAAATTCTATATGGAAGACTTAATCTGGGGGAAGTAGGGAAGTAGGGAAATAGTGAAAGCAATGCTGGGGGCATGAAAGGTAATAAGGGGTAAAAAAGACTCTCATTACACTGGCTAGAATATCTATCCAGTTTAATGTAAATAAGAGGGATGAGAGTGGACACCCTTCACTTGTTCCTAATCTTTTAACTGTCAGTTCTACAGAGATGCCCCTTTTTCAGGTAGGGAGTTCATTTTTATTTCTCATTAATCATGATTGGCTGTGGGATTTTGCCAAATGCTCTTTCTGTGTCTATTAAGATGATCTTGTGTTTTTTGTCATTTGTTTTCTTAATGTGGTATTTTTTCTCCCTTACACTCTTTCTTTCCTTTTTCCTTTTCTTTTCCTTACATTATTTTCCAGAACATCCAGTAATCTGTTAAACAGTGGTGGTGATAGGGGTCAGCCTTGTTTTATCCTTGGTCTTACAGGGAACAAATTGAAAGTTAGTTTACTATGTAGGATTCTGTCTTTTGCTTACCAAGCTAAGAAAGACCTCTTTATTCCCTAGATTGTTATGAATTTTTAATCACTTTTTAACTTTATCAAAGGATTTTTGCATCATTTGCCATAATCATTTACTTTTCTATTTCAACATAGTGATATGGTGAATTACACTGATTGATTTTTCTCTCAAGTTACTCTTGAGAGAGAAACTCTCAAGAGTACATTTTGAAATGCACTATTGGACTTAGTTTTAAAAAATTTTATACCTACATTTATAAGTAAAATTAGTACACGTTTATCTTCCACTGCGGTCTGGTTTTGGTATTTTGTATAGGCTGAGCAGCCTTGTACAACTCACTTGTTGAACATTCTTGGGCTGTAACTTTTTGGAAGGAGAGAGGTTTGGCCATCATTTTAATTTCCTTCATTTCACTTATTCAAGTTTTAATTTTCTTATTATATCAAAGTTGGCACTTCACATTCTTCTAGATGTATCCATTTAATGCAAATTCAATTGAGCAAATGACTAACTGGCAATATTCCAATGGGTTGCAACACTCTGGAGTACCTTATTGATTGGATGGATTCCCTCAGGCCACAATAACTGAGTAAAACATAAATCAGCAGTAGCATTAGTTTTTCACTTGCACTGTTCTCAATCAGAGCAGCAGATCCCGCATCACACTAGAAGACAGTATTTCAGTGGCATAACATTAGAAATGATAGAAAAGCAAGCATGAAGAATCATGGGAAAAAATCAGAAAACAAACTGAATTGCCTAGTTCTTAAGTAAATGTAACAGAAGGAATGGTCATTTGGATTATGCAGAGGCAGAAAAGGGCCCCCAGAATTATGGCAAAGTCTGGAAAAAATGGGGTGAGGGAAAGGTAAAATCCTGTATAGTGTACTTGAGGGCAAGTGCCAGATCTATTATTGTACTTTCTGTAATCAGTGCCACGGACAGTGCCTGGTATACGGATGTTTAATTATTTTAAGTTAACGGATAACTAGAAGGACTCTTTTAGACAGACACAGGAGGAATCATGGATTTGGGTGGAGGAAAAAATTTATTTAAAGAGTCCTTTATTATCTGGGCTCTGCGCTGTAATCCCAGCAGCTTGGGAAGTGCAGGCAGGATTGCAGGATGGAGGCCAGAGGCAGCCCGCATAAATTATGAAGACCTTGTCTCAAAACACACACACACACACACACACACACACACACACACACACACACGAGCTAGGAGTGCCACTCAGTGGTAAAGCCTATCATGTGCAATGCCCTGCATTCAATCCTCCAGAAAAAACAAACAAAAAACAACAACAAAAAACTGCCCTAACATTTTCCTATTTTCCTGTAAAGAGTACAAAATTCTTAGAGGAGGCATGCAATCATGATTAAAAAACGTTTACTTGATAAGGTTTTAAAGAAATGAGCTTTGACTGCGCTCCCGGAACTGATAAGTCTCCGCCTTTGAAATCTGAGGGGCACAATCTGTGAAAGGGAAAAGCAAGGGGCACCCGGCTGTCCGTTGGGCCTCAACGGCAAGCGGGCCACAGAGCAAGACCTTCCCGCCCAGGGCGGGATCCCGCCAGCACGCAGGCAGCTGGCAGAGGCCCTGGAGACCAGGCGCCGCCCCCAGCCGTAGGCCTGGTCAACTCGTGCCGCGCATGCTCGGGCCGCAGAAGCTGTGGGCGCTGCGGCAGATTCCTTCCCCGCGGAAATGGAGGCCCCACAGGAGGCTCCCGCAGTGAATCCACTTCAGCCCTCAGAGCTGGAGGCAGAGCCCTCTGGGATCACCTGGCGGAACCGGCTAGGAGACACGGGCCCCTGTGATTTGACCATCCTTCATTTCAACGATGTTTACGAGGTGGACCCGAGGCCCGAGGAGCCCGTAGGAGGCGCCGCCAGGTGTGGCCGCCATCTTCTTCTGCCACAAATCCTGGAGGGGAAATGGGAGGCAGTGACCCTGAAACGTGGCAAAAGTGACTGGGGAGCCATCAGGGCGTCTCTCACATAGGCCACTGAGTGAAAGAAAGGGGAGCGTGAGAGGTCAGCTAGAAGAAAAGGAAGAGATACACCGATTGTTCTGTTTAATACTGGATGGTTGCTAGGTGCCCTCAAGTCGGATCCCACCCCTAGCGACCCTGTGTACAGCGGAATGAAGCACTGTCCAACATTGCAGTGCACACATCCTTTTATGTTTGAGCCCATTGTTGCAACTACTGTGTTTTTCTCATTTTGAGTCATGCAACATCAGCAAGTGGAGGTTCTAAGTATGGTATGGGCTTTACTCCTTTCCGATCATTAAGGTCAACTCTACTTTGAGGAGGCAACTCTTCCCCAGTCATTTCTTGAATGCTCTCCAGCCTAGGGGCTCATTTTCCTATACTGTATTTGACAGTGCTTCTCTGCTATTCATAGGGTTTTCAATCGCAAATTGTTTCAGGAGTGGACTACCAGGTGTTTTCCTAGTCTGTCTTGGTCTGGAAGCTCAGCTGAAACCTTGGCTCTGCTGGTATCTCAAATACCAGTGGCGTAGCTTTCAGCATCACAGCAACACAAGCCCCCACAGCATGACAGATAGACAGACACATGGCCATAATACCGGATAGCAAAGGCTTTCAGCTTTTCAGGAGTAACTAGTGTGGGGAATTGGTGTTGGAAAGGGAATTAACATTCCCTTTTGAGATGCTCATTGAGTAGGTGGAAGTGAATAGCAAATAGCTGGGTAAGTAACATCTCCCAACTGTCTTTTCTTCTTTCAGTATTTAAATTCGATTTCTCCCTCCAACAACTTCTTTTGTGCATGTATGTTGTTGTTGTTGTTAGGTGCCATCCAGTCGGTATCCGACTCATAGCGACCCTCTGTACAACAGGGGAAACACTGTTGTCAGTGCTTCTCTGCTGTGCATAAGGTTTTCAATGGCAGATTGATTTTTGGAAGGGGGTTGCCAGGTCCTTCTCCCAAGCCTACAGCTTCTGGTGTTCCCAGGCGGTCTCCCATCCAGGTACTAACCAGGCCTGACCCTGCTTAGCTTCCGAGATCTGACGGGATCGGATGCCACAGGGCTACAGCTGCGGGCTATTTTGTGCATGTATAGCCCTTCTATATCTTGGGAAGAAAATTCTATTTAAATTCTACAGCTTCTCTAAGGAGAAATTCTTTTATTGTAGTACTGGTCACTTTGGTGGCTACTCAGGCTAGTTTTGTTTCTTTGTACACTGATGCTTACTATCTGCCCATATGTTTTACATGATGATTGTCAAGATACCATGGGCTGTGTAATTGGTATTCTATGCTGAGGATCAGGTGGGAAGCTGCATAGGCCCTTGATTGTCTTTAAGAATTTTGGTGTGTAGATTTAAATCAGAATGTGAACTAATCAGTGGGAACTTTGTTTTTTTGTCACATTTTTTTTAGCACCCATAATAGTGTCTGTCACAAAGTGTGTATTGAACAAATGCTTTTTATGGATAAATATGGGAAATGCCCATTCAATTTGAACTGATAGAATGACCGTTAGTGGTAACTTTGTAACTTAATTTGACCATGGTGGTGGTGGTAGTGGTGAACTGAATTTTGTTGATTCTTGGTCATTGATTTATTCTTGATAAACTTATTTTTAAACTATTTTAGATTTACAGAAAAAATGAAGTTAACCCAAAGAATTCACAAATTCTTCCTATTAACATTTAATATTAGTGTGGTACTTTGGTTACAACTAATGAACCAAAGTCGATACATTATTATTAACCAACATCCATATTTGTTTGAGATATGCTTTTTGGTTTCAGAATCCTATGTATCAGTGGTCTCCAGCCTTTTTGGCACCAGGGACTAGTTTCATGGATGGCAATCTAATGCTGCCATTGATTTGACAGGAGGCGGAGCTCAGGTGGTAATGCAAGTGATGGGGAGTGGCTATAAATACAGATGAAGTGTCACCCACTGCTCACCACCTGCTGTGTGGCCTGGATTCTAACAGGCCAGAGATTGGTTTGTCACTTGGGGGTTGGGGACCCTTGCTATATTTTGTTGTTGTTAGGTGCTGTCAAGTCGGTATCCAACTCATAGCGACCCTCACAGGGTTTTCAATAGCTGACCATTTTGGGACTGCCTTGGGAGTAGATTGCCAGGTCCTTCTCCCATTTTTGCGGTGCTAGGAATTGAACTCGGGACCTCAGAGACTGCAGTGCAGCGATCTACCAACTGAGCTAAATCCCAGCCCTCCTGCTATATAGGCTACCACATTATTTGGTGTTCCTGACTTCTTAGGCTCCTTTTGGTTTTAACATTTCTTGTAGACTTCCTTTGATTATTTTTCCCATGAACTTTATAGTTTTAAGGAGTATTCATCAGGTATTTTGTAAAACATTCTTTATTTGAAATTTGGTAGATTTTGAAGGCAGTCCAGAGAAGACAAATGCCATTCTTATCACATCTTCTTAGGGATACCTATTATCAACCTGACATCACAGTTGTTGTTGACTTTTGTTAGGTTTCTCCACTGTAAAGTTTCTTTTTCCCCTTTTCTGTTCTGTACTCTTTGGAAAAAGTCACTGTGCTAAGCTCACACTTATGGAATAGAGAGCCATACTCCATCTCCTTGAGGGAAACTAGCTACATAAATTATTTTTACTTCTAAATGGGAGACTTGTGTTTTCCTCATTTATTCATTCAGTCATTTGTTTATATCAGTATTGGATTCATTTCCTAGGATGGATATAACAAAGTACTACAAAAATAGGTACCTTAAAATGATAGGAATTTTTTCCTCTCAGAGGTCTGGAAGCTGAAAGTCTGAAATCAAAGTGTTGGCAGAGTTGGTTCCTTTAAGGTCTTTGAGGGATAATTTGGTCCGCACGTCTCGTCCAGTTTTTGGTGAAGGTCAGCAATCCTTGGAATTCCTTATCTTGTAAATGTATTTCTCTAATATCTGGTCCTGTCTTTGTGTGGCATTCTCTCTGTGTGTCTCTGTGCCCAAATCTCCCTTGTCTTGTAAATATATTAAATTAGGGCCCACTCTATAATTACCTCATCTTAGCTTGATCACATCTATAAGGAACATATTTCTAAATAATGTCCTGTTGAGGTACTAGGGGTTAGGATTTCAACATGTCTTTTTTTGAGGGACACAATTCAACCTTTAACAAATATAGATTGATGGATATCATTGATTTTTAATAGGTGGCCTTTCAATTTTTGAAGAAGCTCAAGGAAAGCCCCTGGGTTGGCTTTTGAGGGATTCAAAACAATGTGTGTCAGATGGCAGAATGTATTTGGGAAATGAATTTTTTGTGTGGGTTGTGTAGTTTGACAAAAGCCCTTAGTGGTTTCCTGTAGTATTTCATCTCATGCCTCTTATTCAAATATACCATTTATATACACATTAGTAATAGTAATGAAAGTGCTAGTGTCTTGAATGAAGCTCAAGAAGTTATAGAACTGTAATTTCTTTAGAATATTAAAGACATGAAATTCAGAGATCATATCAGAAGGTGTTAATGAATATAATACATTGGTGATTGGCATTTGAAGGAACAATGAAAGTACTCATTTGATTTTGGACTATTTTGACGTTGAAAAGAAACCTGAACTCATCGAGTGAATCTTCTATGGTTGACATTTCTAGGAATATGTCCATTTATAATTTTTTTCATAGTGAAGAGGTTGCTGAAAAAATTACTATTTATTTATATTGGTAGCAACTCTGGACCAATTTTGGCTTTAGTTATAAGATTCCCAGGATGTCATAACTTCTAATTCTAAGATGTCATAACTTCTCTGGTCCTTAAATGTTGATGTGGC
This sequence comes from Pedetes capensis, assembly GCA_007922755.1. NCBI lineage: Eukaryota > Metazoa > Chordata > Mammalia > Rodentia > Pedetidae > Pedetes > Pedetes capensis. The sequence goes on from VMDO01005355.1 coordinate 98,260, forward strand.
CTAAAGCTTAGTTCTCATCCCTTGTGGTCACTTTTCTGTTTACTGAAGCTGAGATTTACTCAATGTTCATTTGGTTCAACAAACATTCATTGAGATATATCATTTACTGAGTGTGGAGTGCCTGGCATATAGAGTTCAATAAATATGTGTGAATTACTTATATGACTCATATAGAAGTGTTATATACAATACTAGGGATTGTTTTAAGTAGTGGGGATATAGGAGAGAACAGAAAAAAAAATCTCTGAATTCATGGGAGCTGGTGTTTTAGTTGAGAAAGCAGACAACAAACAAGAAAAAATATATCAGATGTTAATAAATGCTGTGGAGGAAAATAATGCCGAATAGGAAGTGTGGAGAACTGAGGCTGGGATCATTGCTGTATTAAAATAAGTTGTTTAAATAAAACCTCACTTCTTGTTGTTAGGTGCCATTGAGTCGGTATCTGACTCATAGTGACCCTATGTACAACAGGTGAGACAGTATTGTTACTGCTTCATAGGGTTTTTAATAGATGATATCTTTTTGGGAGTGGGTTGCTGGGCCCTTCTTTCAAGCCTACAGCACCTGGTGTTCCCAGGTAGTCTCCCATCCAAGTACTATTCAGGCCCCACTCTCCTTAGATCTGACACCACAGTGGTATGGCTGCAGGCTAAAAACTTCACTGGTTAGGTGTTTTTTGAGGAGAAACATGGGTGAAGTGGTGTGAGACATTTGGCTATTCACAAAGAAAGTGTTTTAGGCTGGGGAAATTGCAAGAGCAAAGATTCTGAGATGGAAATAAATATAGTGGGTTTCATGAACATCAGGAGGCAAAAGTGGCTGTATCTGAGAGAATGATGAGGATATTGTTAGAAAATGAGATCAGAGCCTTAGCAGGCATCAGATCATACAAGGCTGTACAGGCTGTGTTGATAATTTTGGCCTTTACTTTGAAGGAGCTGGGAAGTCACCAGGTGTGACTAGAGGAATGGTATAAACTGACTTAAATTTTAAAAGGATCACTTTGACTGCTACATTAAAAATAGACTTTAGAGAAAAAGAGAAATGTTAAGATTCAACTGTGAACAAAAGTAGACACAATCCCAGTATTCCAGCCCTCATAGAACATACAGACTAGAATTAATCAGACAAAAACCCCTCATACATAGAAGTAAAATTATCATGTGATAAGTACAATAAAAATGCCTACTAGGCATCTCCTTAGTTAGTTGGAGAAAGGATGGAGATTTCTCTGGGGATTGGTTAAGCTGAGGGTTGAAGGATGAGTAGGAGCTAATTAGACAAAATGGGTACTATGTAGTGTACGTGCTTGTTTCCTTTTGAGGTTTAAGTTATCACCTATACTACAAATGTAAATTGGCAGTTTTCAATGCGTAGTCCAGGGAGCTTTAGGGATCTCCATGAAATCTTTCTCTGTGATCCTCATAGCCCAAGCCATTTTTATAACAATCCTAATAGATGTTATTTACCTTGTTCATTTTCATTGTCTCATGAGTGTATAGAGTTTGAAAAGTTAATTCATGTGATTTGTAATACCACATTGAAACCAATTGTTAAGAAACTGTGTCTTGCTGGATGCAGTGGTGCATGCTTTTAATGCAGTGACTTGGGAAGTTGAGGCAGGAAGATTGTGAGTTCGAGGGTAGAGGCAGCCTGAGTAATTTAGCAAAACACTGACTCAAAATAAAAAAAATAAAAAAAGGCTGGGGGTATAGCCCAGCAGTAGAGCACTTGCAAAATAGGTGGGAGAGGCTCTGAGTCCAACTAAGTACTCAAAAAAAAAAAAAAAAAAAAAAAAAAGGAGGAAAAAAGAAACTATGAAACAGTATCTTCCTGAGTTTTGGTATAGTATTAAAGTATCAGAAATATTCATAGTTGTCTGGAAAGTTTATTGAAATACTTTCCCAGTTGCTTATCTGTGTAAGACCAGAGTTTTAAAAATATGCTTCTACCAAAGCAATCTGTTCCAAAGGACTGAATGAGGCAGCAGATATGTGACTCCAGCCATCTCTATTAAGCTAGACAGGAGATTTGCGAAGTCCACTCTTCTCATGTTTTGTGTGTGTGTTTGAAGATACACATATTATTCATGAAAAAATGTAGCGGTGCCAGGTGCAATAATGCACTCCTGTAATCCCAGAACTCTGGAGGTGGAGGTAGGGACATGGCAAGTTTGAGGGCAGAAGCAGCCTATGAAATTTAGTGAGATCCCGACTCAAAATAAAGTAAAAAAAAAGCTCAGTGGTAGATCACTTGCAAAGTATGTGTGAGGCTGAGGGTCTGGCCCCCTCCCCCAGCAAAAAACAGAAACAAAGTAAAAACTACCATGTACTGGGGTTATTGTTATCTAAATTAATTTTAGATAACACATATATTAATTTATCAGTTTTAATTTATGATATGGCAAATAACCATTTTTGTTATTGTTGTTAGTTACTATCACCCATACAAAAAGCTTTTGGAGTCTTTAATTTTTAAAATATAAACAAGGGTCTTGAGACAGGTTTGAGAACCTCTGATACAAGTTGTAAATTCTTTTTTTATTAATAATTTTTTAGTTAGTATACAACTTAATGAATTTCATTATCACATTTCTATACATACATATCATTGTATACTGCTTATGTACACATCCCTAGTTTATAAATTCTATTCATATTTGTTTCCTTAAGACTTAGTAGCATATAGCCATTTGCAAATTCTTTTGGATTAACTACTTCATATAATCTATTTCTAGATCTATAATGTAGCCCTAAGTTCTTTTCCAGTCCTATATTTTTATGTATCTGTTGAGGAAACCCCTTTGACATCTCCTTGAGTACATTCTGTTTCTCTTTCTTATAATGTTAATCTTATTTAATATATTCATTTTATCCCAGATATTTACATAGCTTTATAGAGAGTGAAACTGTAGCTATGGCCTACTTTTATAAATTTTTATTTTTCTACTTTCTGTTATAAAATTGGTTCTCAAATTTTGCATGCATCACAATGGCTTATTTAAACCTGGATATCTGTGTCTCATTCCAGAGTTTTTGACTCTGTAGGTCTGGGATGGGGCCTGAGAATTTGAATTACTTATGTTTCCAAGTGATGCGGACGCTTTTGGTTTGAAGAAATACTGATACTTTTGCAACTGCTGATCTTTACCATGTTAGCTGGAACACTCTTCAATCATCACATATATTTTGAATTTTTTTTTACTATATAATCTTGCTCATCCCCTTTTGGTTTTTTGGTATTTTTTACTTATCTAATTGTTGTTGTTGTTGTTAGGTGCCCTCGAGTCCAGTCCGACTCAGCAACCCTGCATACAGCAGATCGAAACACTTGCTGATTCCGTGCAAGGCAGTTGAACTTATTTATGTTTAAGCCTATTGTTGCAGACACTGTGTCAATCCATCTGGTGGAAGGTTTTCCTTTTTTGCATTGACCTGCCACTCTCCCAAACATGATGTCCTTCTCCAGGGATTGATCTCTCCTGACTACATGTCTGAAATATGTAAGACACAGCCTAGCCATTTTTGCTTCCAAGGAGCACTTTGGGTGCACATCTCCTAGGACAGATGTGCTGGTTCTTTTGGCAGTCCATGGTATATTCAGTAATCATTTCTAGCACCATAATTCAAAAGCATCAATTCATCTCCTGTCTCCCTGTTCAACGTCCAGCTTTCACTACCATATGATGTGACTAAATACCATAGCATGAGTCAGGCGCACCTTCATCTTCAATTTGACATCTTTACTTTCAGTACTTTAAAGAGGTCTTTTGCACCAGCTTTTCCTAAAGCAATGCGTATTTTGATTTCTTGCTTCCATGGGTGTTTATTGTAGAACCAAGTAAAGCAAAATTTTGGGCAACCTCAATTTTTTCTCCATTTATTGTGAAGTTGCATACTGACCCAGTTGTAAGGACTTTTGTTGATGTTGAGTCGCAGGATCCATACTGAAGGCTATGTTCTTTGATCTTTATCAGTAAAAGTTTCAAATCCTCTTCAGTTTCAGCAAGCAGAGTTGTGTCATCTGCATAACACAGATTGTTAATGAATCTTCTTCCAATCCTGATGCTGCGTTCTTCATAACATCTAGCTTCTTGGATTATTTGCTCAGCGTAGAAATTGAAGAGATATGGTGAAAGGATAGAGTCCTGACGCACACCTTTCTCGACGTTAAACCAACCGCTGTATTCTTGTTTTATTTGAACGACTGCCTCCTCCTGGTCCATGTACAGATTCTTCATGATTACAATTGGATGCTCTGGTATTCCTATGCTTTGCAGTGTTGTCCCTAATTTGTTATGATCCACACAGTCAAATGCCTTTGCATAGTGGATAAAATATAGGTAGACACCTTTCTGATAGTCTCTGCTTTCGGCTAATATCCAACTGACATCAGCAATAATGTCCCTGGATCCCCTGCCCTCTTCTGAATCTGGCTTGATTTTCTGGCACTTCCCTGCTGCAGTTGCTTTTGAATGATCTTTTTAAAATTTTGCTTGCATGTGACATTAGTGATCGTTTGATAGTTTCCACATTTAGTTGAATCTCCTCTCTTGGGAATAGGCACAAATAGGGATCTCTTCCAGTCAGTTGGCCAGGTAACTGTTTTCCAAATCTATTGGCATAAACATGTTAGCACCTCCAATGCTGCATCTATTTGTTAAAACATCTCAATTGGTATTCCATCAATTCCTGCAGCCTTGTGTTTTGCCAGTTCCTTCAAGGTAACTTCTACTCCATCCTTTAATACCACTGGTTCCTCATCATATGCAACCTCTTAAAATGGATGATCATCCACCAATTCTTTTTTGTATAATGACTCTGTAGTTCAACATATGAAATATTTCCAGCACATTACCTAATTCTCTCATTCTCTTTGCAGCCACTTACCACAATTTTTCATCTGTCATTCTAGATCTTCTAGCCTGTATTCATTTGTGTTTGAGTGTTTTTGCTCCATTTTATTTGAGACACTTCCATATTATTGTATGTGACAGTAATTTGTCCTTTTTTATTGTTGAGGTATATACTAAAGTACATATTATGCCACAATTTACTTACCTGTTCTAATGTTGAAGGACATTTGAATTATTTCTAATATTTGCTATTATGAAGTCACTGTTATCACTATTTTTATGTCATTTTTTTGAGGACAAAAGCAATCATTTTTGTTGGATGTGTGCCTGGGAATGGGATTGTTGTATCACATATAGGCATATGTATAGCTTGAGTACATGCTGCCAAATATTTCCCCAAAATAGGTTTACCAGCTTATGTATCTACCAGCAATGTATGGGAATTTTAATTGCTCTACATTCTTGCCATTTAGCATTGTCTGTTTAATTTTACCATTCTGATGGGTATGTAGTGATACACCATTGTCAGTTTAATTTACATTTCTCATTAAGTATAGATATTGAGGATTTTTCTTCTATTGGCCAGTTGTATTTGTTCTTTAGTTAAGAATTTTTTAAAATTATTTTTAAATTTCTTTTTCTTTTTCTTGGTTTCTCGTGACAGGGTTTTGCTTATTTGACTACACTAGCCTTGAACTCATAGTCTTCCTTCTTCAGACTCCTGAGTGCTGGGTTTATTATGCACATCTGCAAGATTTTTTTTGAAACTCATTTTATTATTTATTTTTTTATTTTACCTTATTTCTTTTGTTTTCCTGGGGGAGTTGAACTCAAGGCTTCACATAAGTGCTCGACTGCTGAGCTGCATCTCCACCCCATTTTTTACTTATTATTTTGAGTCAGGGTCTCACTAAGTTATGCAGGCTGCCTCTGGCCTCAAGCTCATAATCTTCCTGCCTCTGCCTCCTGAGTTGCTGTGATTTTAGGCATGTGCCACTGAGCCTAGCTTAAACTCATTTTAAAAAACAGACTTGTCTGTCTTTTTAAAAATTGATCTCTAATATTTAAAAATATATTTTGGATATAAGTCCATTGTATTTTTTCCCCCCAGTAATCTTATTTTCTATGGGCTGGGGTTTAGCTCAATTGGTAGAGTGCTGCTGTACACTCTCTGAGGCCCTAGGTTCAATCCCCAGCACTACAAATATGGGAGAAGGACCTGGCAGCCCACTCCCAAAACAGTCCTTAAACAATCAGCCATTGAAAAACCTATGAAAAACAGAGAAACACTGAAGAAGCACTGATATAGGGCTGGGCATGGCACAGTGTCAAGGAGTGTTTCATTCTGTTGTATATAGGGTTGCTATGAGTGAGATGTGACTTGATGGTACCTAACAACAACAATCTTATTCTCTTAGTAATTTTTAGTGTACAATTTAATGGGATTCATTATGACATTTCCACACATGTATTTCATTGTACATTGTTCATGTTCATCTCTCTTATAAATATCACATTATCTACCTCTCTCTCCCTTCCTGCCCCACCAGTGATCCCCCTTCTACTTGCATGTCTTGTTTGTGTGTATATCTATATATCTATATGCAAAATATGTGATATTTCCTTTCTTTTCTCCTGTTACTCTTTCTTCTTGTTCCCTACCCCACCGTTTTTAGTACATTATCCTTCCCTGCATGGCCCTTTCTGTTTTCATGACCTATATGTTTTAATAATAAATGTATATTGGAGTCTAACATCAACATATGAGAGAAAACATGTGGCTTTTGTCTTTGTGTGTCTGATTTTGCTGAAAATGATGACCTCTAGTCCTTTTTAATGGGTGAACAAAACTCTCTCTCTCTCTCTCTCTCTCTCTATATATATATATATATATATATATATATGAAATTGTGCCTGCAGCCGTAGCCCTGTGGCATCCGATCCTGTCAGATCTCAGAAGCTAAGCAGGGCCAGGCCTGGTTAGACTTGGATGGGAGACCACCTGGGAACACCAGGTGCTGTAGGCTTGGGAGGAGGACCCAGCAACCCACTCCTAAAAATCAATCTGCCATTGAAAACCCTATGAACAGCAGAGAAGCACTGACAATAGTGTTTCGCCTGTTGTACATAGGGTCACTAAGAGTCGGATACCGACTCAACAACACCTAACAACAACAACAACATATGAAATTGTGATATAGATATATAGATACATAGATACATAGATACATAAATCTATCTGTATACATACAGCTATATGTCTATGTGTATATCTATATCTATATCTATGTCTATATCATAATTTCCTTATCCACTTATCTGTTAATAGCCACCTAGATTGATTCCATATCTTAGCTCTAGTGAATAATGCCACAATAAACATGGGTGAACAGGCATCTGTGTAGTTTATTGACTTATATTCCTTTGGGTATATACCTAGGAGTGCTATAACCAGGTCATGGTAATTCTAATTTTAGTTTTTTGAGGAACTTCCAAACTGATTTCCATAATGGTGGCACCATCCTGCATTCCCATCAGCAGTTTAATAGAGTTCCCTTTTTCCCACATCCTTGCTAGCATTTGCTGTTGTTTTATTGATGCTAGCCATTCTGACTGGGGTGAGACTGTATCTCAATGTAGTTTTGATTTGTATTGCCCTAATGGCTAAGGATGTTGAACATTTTTTCATATGATTGTTGGCTATTTGTATTTCTTCTTTTGAGAAGTCTTTGTTCAGTTCTTCTGTCCATTTTTTGATTGAAAATTTTGCTTTTTTGGTGTATAATTTTTTGAGCTCCTTATATATTCTAGATATTATAATCTTCTGTCTGATGTATAGGTGGCAAAGATTTTCTCCCATTCCTTATGGTATTTCTTTAATGGACAATTATGTTCTTTGCTGTGCAAAATCTTTTAAATTTAGTGCAATCCCATTTGTCAATTCTTGCTATTGTTTTCTGAGCTATTAGGGTCCTATTCACAAAGTCCTTGTGCATGCCCATATCTTGAAATATTTTCTCTATGCTTTCCTCTAGTAGTTTCAAAGTGTCATGTTTTACATTAAGGTCTTTGATCCATTTTGAACTGATTTTTATACAAGGGAACAGAGAGCAATCTAGTTTCAGTCTTTTACATGAGGATATCCAGTTCTCTTAGCACCATTTGTTGAAGAGGGTGTCTTTTCTCCAACTTACATTTTTGACACCTTTATCAAATATCAGGTAGCTGTGGCTATCAGGTAGGGATTTTTTTCTGGATCCTCTATTCTGTCCCATTGATCTACATGTTTGTTTGTATGCCAGTACCATGCAGTTTTTGTTACTATGGCTTTGTAGTATAATTCGAAATCAGGTATTGTGATACCCGCTGTATTGTTATTTCAGCTCGGGCTTGCTTTAGTGATTCAAGGTCTTTTGTGCTTCCATATGAACTTTAGGATTGTTTTCTCTATTTCTGTGAAGAATGTCATTGGGGGATTTTGATGGGGATTTTATAAAACCTGTAGATTGATTTCAGTAATATAAACATTTTCATAATATTAACTTTTTTGATTCATGAGCATGGGAGATTTTTCCATCTTCTGGTATCTTCTTTGATTTCTTTCTTTAATGTTTTAAAGTATTCATCATAGAGATCTTTCACCTCCTTGGTTAGGTTTATTTCCAGATATTTTATTTGTTTTGAAGCTATTGTGAATGGGATTGTTGTCCTAGTTTCTTCTCCACCTGGTCATTATTGACATACAGAAAAGTTACTGATTTATGTATGTTGATTTTGTATCCTGCTACTTTGCTGAAAGTGTGTATCAACTCTAAGAGTTTTCTAGTGGAGTCGTTAGGGTATTTTAAATGTAGGATCATATCATCTGCAGAAAGGGACAATTTGACTTCTTTTCTTTTTTTGATGCCTTTTATTTCTTTCTTTTATTGCTGTGACTAATTTTCAGTTACTACATTGAATAACAGTTCAGATAGTGGACACCCTTGCCTTCTTTTTGATTTTAGGGGAAATGCCTTCAGTTTTTCCCCGCTAGTATGATGTTGGTTGTGGATTTTTCATATATTGCCTTTATTATGTTGAGGCATATTCCTTTAATTCCTAGTTTCTTTAAGAATTTTTATCATAAAAGAATATTGAACTTTGTCAAAGGCCTTTTCTGCATCTATTGATAGGATCATGTGGTTTCTGTATGTGAGTCTACTAAAATGCTATATTACTTTTATTTATTTATTTATTTATTTATTTATTTATTTGTGGTACTAGGGGTTGAACCCAGGGCCTCTCGCTTGCATGCTATGCAAGTGCTCGACCACTGAGCTGCACCCCCAGCCATTTTGTTTTCTTTACTTTTTGAGAAAGGGTTGCACTAAGTTATGCAGACTTCTTCTGGTCTCGAACTTGTGATCCTCCTGGCTCCGCCTCCCAAGCCACTGGGATTATAGGCTTGCGCCACCATGCCCAGCTACATTTATTGTTTTTTGTGTGTTGAACCAGCTTTGCATCCTTGTGATGAAACAACTTGGTCATAAGTGTATTATCTTTTTATTTTGTTGCTGAAGCCAATTTGTAAGTATTAGAATTTTTGCATCTAGGGTCATCAGGGAAATTGTTCTGTAATTTTCTTTTTAAAATGCATCCTTATCTGGTTTTGGCATCAGGGTAATAATACTGGGTTCGTAGAATGAGTGTGGCAGTTTTCCTTCCATTGGTATTTTATGGAATAGTTTGAGGAACATTGGTGTTAATTTTTCTTTAAAGATCTTGTAGAATTCAGCAGTGAATAAATCTGGTCTTGGGCTTTTCGTTTTTGGGAGACTATTACTACTTTGATTTTGATGCTCATTATAGGTCTGTTTAAGTTGTTTATATCCTCTTGACTTAGTTTTGGCAGATCATATGTGTCAAGGAATTTATCTCATTTAAGTTTTCCAGTTTTTGGAATGTAACTTTTCAAAGTATTCCCTAATGATTCTCTGGATTTTGCTTGTATTTGTTGTAATATTCTCTTTTTCATCTCTAATTTTCTTAATTTGAATCTCTTCTCTCTTTTGGTTAATTTGGCTGAGGGTTTGTTTTGTTTACCTGTTCAAAGAACTAACTCTTTGTTTCCTCAGTTCTTTTTATTATTCTTTTAGTTTCTATTTCATTAATTTCTTCTCTGATCTTTATTATTTCTTTGTGTCTCCTTGTTTGGGGTTTTGCTTGTCCTCCTTTTTCTAAGAGTTTGAGGTGCATCATTAAGTAATTAGTTTGAGCCCACTCAGATGTTTTAACACAGATACAGCTATAAACTTCCCTCTTAGAACTGCCTTTGTGGTACCCCAAAGATTCTGTTAGTTTTTTTTTTTTTTTTTTTTTTTTTTTGTAGTACTGGGGGTTGAACCCAGGGCTTCCTGTTTGTATGCTTTGTAAGTGCCGTACCACTCAGCTGTACCGTCAGCCGCACCCTCAGCCCTTTCTTTTTTCTTTTCTTTTCTTTCCTTTTCTCTCTCTCTCTCTTTTTTCTTTTTTTTACTTTTTAGACAGGGTCACACTAAACTACAGACTGCCTCTGGTCTCAAACTTGCAATCCTCCTCCTTTTGCCTCCCAAGTCTCTGGGGTTATAGGCATGCACCACCGTGCCCAGCTTGTTGTGTTTTTACTTTTATTTAATTCTAAGAATATTTTATTATTTTCTAATTTCTTCAAGTACCCACTGATCTTTTAAGAGTGTATTGTTCATTTTCCATATATTTGTATTGTTGTTGTTGCTAGGTGCTCTTGAGTCATGACTAACTCATAGGGACCCTATATACTTTTTCATAGGGTTTTCAATGGCTGATTATTTGGGATTGCTTGAGGTGTGGGATGCCCCATCCTTCCCCCATTTTTGCAGTATTGGGGATCAAACCCAGGGCCTCAAATATTGCAGAGCAGCATTCTACCAAATGAGCTAAACTCCGGGTGGACATTCTTATTGGCAGCCCTTGTAACTTTCTCTAAAACAGAACACATTTTAGGCCATAAGTCAAGTTTTAGCAAATATAAAAATTTGAAATAATTTCATGTATCTTAACAAATCATATTAGAATAAAACTAGAAATGGACAGCAATAGAAATTACAGAATATATATTTGTGTGTGGAAGAAGAATGTAGCAACCCACTCCCAGAATAATCCTGAAACAGCCATTGAAAACCTTGTGAGGTAAAGATGATCATACACCATGATTGAGTGGGCTTCATTCGACAGATGCAAAACAGGTTCAACATATGAAAATCAATCAGTATAATTCAACATATCAAGAGACTTGCAAACAGAAATCACATGATCATCTCAATCAATGCCAAAGAGGCCTTTGAGAAAGTGCCACACCCTTTCATGATAAAAACCCTGGAAAAGATGGGCATAGTAGGGAAATACCTCAATATCATAAAGGCCATTTATGACAAACCTACACAGCCAATATCATATTAAATGGGGAAAATTAAAACTATTTCCTCTAAGATCAGGAATAAGACAAGGATGTCCACTTTCTCCTTTCTTATTCAATATTGTGATTGAAGTCCCAGTCAGAACAATCAGACAAGAGAAAGAAATCAAAGGGATACAGATAGGCAGAGAAGATGTCAAATTATTACCATTGGTGAATGACATGATCCTTTATCTAAAGGACCACAGAATTTCCTCTAGAAAACTCTTAGACCTAATTATCTCCTTCATCAAAGTAGCAGGACAAAATTAACACTGAAAAGTCAGTAGCCTTTACACCAATTGTGAACAAAAAAAGAAGAAAATTAAGGCAACAATACCTTTCACAATAGCTAAACAAAAAATTAAATATTTAGGAATCAGTCTAACCAAAGACCCTGAAGATCTCTACAAGGAAAACATCAAAACATTAAAGAAAGAAAACACAGAGGATACTAGAAGATAGAAGGACCTCCTCTGCTCATGGATTGGGAGAAGCAATATTATAGAAATGGATGTACTACCAAAAACAATGTACAGATTTATTGCAATCCCCATTAAAATTTCAATGACAGACTTTTCAGAAATAGAAAAAAAAATCCTTTATGATAAGGCTTTATGATATTGAGCTATTTCCCTACTATGCTCATCTTCTCCAGGGTTTTTATCATGAAAAGGTGTGGCACTTTCTCAAAGGCCAAAAATTCATATGGAAATACAACAGACCATGTATAGCCAAAACAATCTTAAGCTACAAAACTAGTGCAGGCAGGATCACAATACCTGACTTTACACTACGGGACTAGGGTGCCAGTTTGGTACTGGCACAAAAATAGACTCGAAAACCAATGGAACAAAATTGAAGATCAAGAGATACACCTACAAAACTATAGCCATCTGATCTTTGATGAAGGGGATAATGATGCACAATAGAGAAAAGATAGCCTCTTTAACAAATAGTGGGAAAATTGGATATCTATCTGCAAAAAAAAAAAATGAAAATAGACCCATATATCTCAATTTTCATGAGAGTCAACTTGAAATGGATAAGAGACCTCAGTATAAAGCCAGAAACCTTAAAACTACTGGAAGAAAGGTAGGAAACATGCTCCAACACATAGGTATAGGAAAGTATTTCCTAATTAGACTGCAGTCACTCAGGAAATGGCACCTAGAATTGACAGGAGTACATGAAATAAAAAAGCTTCTGTAAAGCAAAGGAAATAATCAACAGAGTTAAGGAAGAGCCCATTGAGTGGGAGAAAATCTTCACATTATACACATCTGACAGAGGGCTAATTTCTAGAATTTACAAAAAGCTTAAGTAAGCGAATCCCAAGACAAAAAATAACCCACTACACAAGTGGGCAAAGGAATGAACAGACAGTTCTCAAGTGAAGAAGTATGTAGAGTTAGAAATGCCTGAAGGAATACTCAATATCGATAGCCATTGGGGAAATGCAAATCAAAACAACTCAGATTACATCTAACTCTAGTAAGAATGGCCAAGATCAATAAAACAAATGATAACAAATGCTCTTGAAGATGAGGAGAAAAAGGAACTCTTTTACACTGCTGGTGGGACTGTAAATTAGTTCATCTACTTTGAAAATATGTAGATACCTTAGAAAACTAAAAATAGAACTGCCGTATGACCCAGCTATACCACTTCTGGGAATTTATCCAGATGGAGACAAGTTATCACATAGCAGAGACACATGCATGTCCATATTTAATGTGGCAATCTTATTAATAGCAAGGATAGGAACCAATCAAGATGCTCATCAACAGAAGACTGGAAAAAATTATTATATATACAATGGAATATTACTCAGGAAAAAATAGAATCACTTAATGTTATTTGCAACAAAATGGATGGAACTGGAGAATATCATCTAAAGTGAATGAACACATGTTCAAAAAGAGAAATTCCTTTCATTCTCATATATGAGAGCTGAATCTTACTTAAAGGAAGAAAAAAACCTATACATGAGTAGATATATAAAAATGAACAATTAAACTTAGCTAAGAAGGGAAAGCTTGCAGCCATACTACTGTGGTGGCCCATCTTGTCAGATCTCAGAAGCTAAGCAGGGTTGGGCCTGGTTAGTACTTGGATGGGAGACCACCAGGGAATTCCAGGTGCTGTAGGCTTGTGAGAAGGACCTAGCAACCCACTCCCGAAAGGCAGTCAGCCATTGAAAACCCTATGAATAGCAGAGAAGCAGTAACAATACTGTTTCTCCTGTTGTACGTAGGGTCACTATATGTCAGACATTGACTTGACTGCACCTAATAACAAAAGCAGCAGCAAGAAGGGAAAACATAGAGTAGAAAGGAGGGAGAGGACTAGCAAAGGGAAGCAAAGGTGGGAAGGGGAAGAGGAACAATGTAAATGGATAGAGGGGGAGAGGATAATCTCAAAGTAAATATGCAACTTCATGAGTACATGGGAAATATAGGGGAATATTACCCATAATTGCATATGAGTTTTACGACATAACAGTCAAAAGCCTCCATAAACTTTGTAAGTTGATGCAAGTGTAACTTAAAGTGATGTAATAGTTGCATAATGGAAAAAGCAAATATATTACTCTGTACTCTGCCAAGATTTATCAATAAAGAGGGAAAAAAGAGAAAACCCTATGAGGGTCACTCTGACTTGGACCTGACTCCACAACACCTAACAACAACAACAACAACAACAAGAAAAATAACATATTTGTATATATTTGTATGTTGTTGTTGTTAGGTGCCATCGAGTCAAGTCCAACCCATAGTGACCCAATGTACAGCACATCGAAACACTTGCCGATTCTGTGCCAGGCAAACAATCTTATTTATGTTTAAGCCCATTGTTGCAGACACTGTGTCAATCCATCTGGTGGAGGGTTTTCCTTGTTTGCGTTGACCTGCTACTCTCCCGAACATGATGTCCTTCTCCAGGGATTGATCTCTCCTGACTACATATCTGAAATATGTAAGACGCAGTCTGGCCATTCTTGCTTCCAAGGAGCACTCTGGTTGCACTTCTTCTAGGACAGATTTGTTGGTTCTTTTGGCAGTCCATGGTATATTCAATAGATGTCTCCAGCACCACAATTCAAAAGCATCAATTCTTTTTCTGTCTCTCTTGTTCAATGTCCAGCTTTCACAACCATATGATGCAACTGAAAA
>VMDO01005356.1:0-19126 GCA_007922755.1 Pedetes capensis
ACCAGAAGAGTTGTGGCATGACATAAAAGATATCATTCAAGAAGGAAGCAAAAAGTTCTTAAAAAGACAAGAAAAAAAGAAAAGACCAAATTACATGTCAAGAGAGACACTGGACCTTGCCCTTGAACGTCGAGCAGCAAAAGCAAAAGGAAGACATGATGAAGTTAAGGAACTAAACAGGAGATTTCAGAAGGCAGCTGGAGAAGACAAAAATATTATAATGACATGTGCAAGGAACTGGAGGCAGAAAACCAAAAGGGAAGAACACGCTGTATGTTTCTCAAGCTTAAGGAAGTGAAGAAAAAATTCAAGCTTCGAGTGGCAGTAGTAAAAGATTCTACAGGGAAAATATTAAATGATGCAGGAAACATCAAAAAAGATGGGAAGAATACACAGAGTCATTATACAAGAAAGAATTGGTAGATGACCAACCATTCCAAGAGGTTGCATATGAAGAAGAACCAATGGTGTTGAAGGACGAAGTAGAAGCTGCCTTGAAAGAACTGGCGAAACACAAAGCTCCAGGAATTGATGGGATACCAATAGAGATGTTTCAACAAACAGATGCAGCACTGGAGGTGTTAACATGTTTGTGCCAACAGGTTTGGAAAACAGCTACTTGGCCAACTGACAGGAAGAGATCCATATTTGTGCCTATTCCCAAAAAAGGGGATCCAACGGAATGTGCAAACTATCGGACAATATCATTAATATCACACACCAGCAAAATTCTACTAAAGATCACTCAGAAGCGACTGCAGCAATATATAGACAGGGAATTACCGGAAAATCAAACGGGATTCAGAAGAGGGCGGGGAACTAGGGACATCATTGCTGATGTCAGGTGGATATTAGCTGAAAGCAGAGAATATCAAAAAGATGTCTATCTATGTTTTATTGACTATGCAAAAGCATTTGATTGTGTGGATCACAGCAAATTATGGATAACACTTCGGAAAATGGGAATACCAGAACACCTAATTGTGCTCATGAGAAATCTGTACATGAACCAGGAGGCAGTTGTTCGAATAGAACAAGGAAATACTGAGTGGTTTCAAGTTGAGAAAGGTGTGCGTCAGGGCTGTATACTTTCACCCTATCTCTTCAATTTATATGCTGAGCAAATAATCCGAGAAGCTGGACTTTATGAGGAAGAACGTGGCATCAAGATTGGAGGAAGACTCATTAACAACCTGCGTTATGCAGATGACACCACTCTGCTTGCTGAAAGTGAAGATGATTTAAAACATTTACTGATGAAGATCAAAGGTCATAGCCTTCAATATGGGTTATGACTAAACATCAACAAAACAAAAATCCTTACCACTGGGTCAGCACGCAACTTCACATTAAATGGAGAAAAGATTGAGGTTGTCCAAGCTTTTACTTTGCTTGGCTCTATAATCAACACCCGTGGAAGCAGCAGTCAAGAAATCAAAAGACGCATTGCTCTAGGAAAAGCTGTGGCAAAAGATCTCTTTAGAGTATTGAAAAGGAAAGATGTCACATTGAAGACGAAGGTGTGTCTGACTCATGCCATGGTATTTTCGGTGGCATCATATGGTTGTGAAAGCTGGACATTGAACAAGAGAGACAGAAAAAGAATTGATGCTTTTGAATTGTGGTGCTGAGACGTCTATTGAATATACCATGGACTGCCAAAAGAACCAACAGATCTGTCCTAGAAGAAATAGAACCAGAGTGCTCCTTGGAAGCAAAAATGGCCAGACTGCGTCTTACATATTTCGGACATGTAGTCAGGAGAGAACAATCCCTGGAGAAGGACATCATGTTTGGAAGAGTGGCAGGTCAACGCAAAAGAGGAAAACCCTCCACCAGATGGATTGACACAGTGTCTGCAACAATGGGCTCAAACATAAATAAGATTGTTTGCCTGGCACAGAATCGGCAAGTGTTTCGATCTGCTGTACATAGGGTCGCTATGAGTCGGACTCGACTCGACGGCACCTAACAACAACAACAACAAGGGTAAAAAGACGTAACATTTCAAGTATAATAAGGCAGTAGTCTAAATTGGATTAAATATTGAGTATTTGTGTAATTGGCTGTGTTTAACTCAGTTGATAGAGTGCTGCTCCACACACTTGAGGATCTGCAAAAAATGGAAGAAGGATGTGGCAATCCCCTACAAAGCAATCCCAAAATAATCAGCCATTGAAAATCCTATGAGGGTTGCTATGAGTTGGACCCCTGTCAATGGCACCTAACAACAATAACAACATTTGTATAATAGAAGAGCCAATTATTTTAATATATTTTTGTAGTAAAGTTTTGTGCCCTTGAAGGCATACTGATAAACTGATTCTAGCAATGTGAGGGTAAGAATGTTATATATAAATCTCTTTTGGTGTGACATCTCATTTTCTATGTGTACACCTGATACACCTGCAGAAAGATGCTTATTTCGTTAATGTAGTTACCTGTTGAATTTTGTGTGAATTCAGGGGAAAAGTGAGTTTTGTCTGACCTCAAAAGCTAATGTTGTTATTGTTAGGTGCTGTTGAGTCATGTCTGACTCATAGCAACCCTCATAGGCTTTTCAGTGGCTGGTTGTTTCTGGATTGCCTTGGGAGTAGATTGCCACGTCCTTCTCCCATTTTTGCGGTTCTGGGAATTGAACTGAGGACCTCAGAGACTGCAGAGTGGTGCTCTACCAACTGAGCTAAATCCCAGCCCATTCAAAAGCTAATACTGATGTTAAAATTGTTTCCTCAGCAGAAATTGTTATTTTAAAAATATTTTGGCTTTGGATGTAACAAAAAATCTTTTCAGATAGAGTTAAAGCACCTGTGGAACTTACTGCATATTCTTGAATCTGATCTGCACCCTTTCAAAAGTTTTAAAGGGCTGAAAAGTCAGGTGTGGATTAGAATTGCATGTGAATTCTAATCTTGCATCTTGCTATGGTCAAGAACTCTCAACCTACCAATCTAATCTGTATTTGAATCTAATCTGAACCTGATTTCTTTAGTTCTCTAAAACTGTAGAAAATTCCATTAGGGAATATGCAGTAATTAAATATTTGTGAATTTTATGTCTTCTTACATTGGTGTGAATGAAGGGCTCAGTAAGATGCTTATGGACTGCTTCCTTCTTATTTGACACACTACCAAATGTTCCTCCATCCCTGTGTAACTATGAACCAGGACAGTCTTTTATCATAAAGCACAGAAAATGTGTGTATTCTACCAAACATTTTTGATTTGTCCACACACATTCCTCTGAAAAGCAAACAAGTCCTAGAAAAGAGAATCCATATCTTAAGTTTTGGTCATCTACTGAGTGACTTGCCTACTTGACATTAAATTCACAAAAAGAGGAATGAATGAACAATGTGAACATTTCAGGTTTAAGTGCAGACAGGTGGATATTCTAAATGGAACAGATTCATTATCTTAACTGTGGATGGAGAGGGAACTATACTGACGAATTCCTAAAAGGAAGGGATTTTTTTGTTTTGTTTTGTTTTTGGAAAACTCTGCATTGCTTTAAAATAGTCATAGAATTAAATTTATAAAATGCTGATATAAACTATATTATGCTTCAGAAAACTCATCAGAAAAAGTAAATACAGGATACTTTAAAAAATGTGTACTAGCAAAGTCAGAAGGATAATCTGATGTTGTGGATGAGTAGTTCATAAACATTGATATTAAGCTAATTTTCCCTGTGTTTCCAAGAGCAGTTTGTGTTGTGGAAATGTCATCTAAATAACAATTTAAATATGTAGTTTCAGAGGTACTATATTGAGTTGTCATAAAGCCAGCATACCTGGAGTTCCAGAAAATAATCAAAGTGCTGTTTCCTAGGGCTGGAGATGAAGCTCTGTGGTAGAGTGCTTGTCTAGCATGCTCAAGAACTTGGATTCAATGACCAACACTGCCAAGTGCTATTTCCTTAAGTACCCATAGGAACATCTAAAAGCCATTTACATGGTTTTAGTTTTTTTAGGTGTCATTATTTTTGCACTCAAATAACACTGTTGAATGGATTGTTTTACATGTGTTTCATTTGCTTTCCTTATCCCTGTGCTTTTCAGTATTGGTACAAAGATACGTTGTTGTTAGGTGCCATTGAGTGGAGTGTGACTCCTAGCGACTCTCCTAGGGTTTTTAATGGCTGATTGTTTCAGAATTGCTCTTGGAGTGGATTGCCACAACCTTTTCCCAATTTTTGCAGTGTTGAGTATAATGGGGAGAATATTAACTTTGGCATCAGAAAGACATGGAGATCTCAAAATCTTACACCTATTTAGTATGACTACTTATTTTGAGACTCAGTTACTTCATTTGTAAAAATGGAGCGACCAAGGCTTGCTTATCAGTCAGCTGGCTGGAGTCCTTTTGTTTTAGCTAGAGAGAAATCATGGGCAGACAGGAAGAAACTCTTCAAGTGCTGGTCTTTGGCAGCTTTTTAATCCTTCAGTGTTTGACAGCAGCGAGCAGTGGCAGCAGGCTGGCAGAAGCAACAGCAGTTGGTGCTCTCTCATGTTACAGCTCTTATGCAGGCCTTGGTTATCAGGACTCTTAGCACTACAAGTGTTACAGTTTTTGCATAGGCCTAGAGTACTGAGCCTGCAGCTGTAGCACTGTGGCGTCTGATCCTGTCAGATCTCGGAAGCTAAGCAGGGTCAGGCCTGGCTAGTACTTGGATGGGAGACCACCTGGGAACACCAGATACTGTAGACTTGGGAGAAGGACCCAGCAACCCACTCCGAAAAATTAATCCACCATTGAAAACCCTGTGAGTAGCAGAGAAACACAATAGTGTTTCACCTGCTGTACATAGGGTCACTATGAGTCATATACTGATTCAGTGGCACCTAACAACAGCAAGAGTACTGGGACCCTTAATTCTACAAGTGTTACAGCTCTTGTGTAGGCCTAGGAAGTCAGGATTCTTTAGCCTTAGCAGCAACTGGTGTTATAGCTTCCAAGCCTGGGTATTGGGATTTCTCAGCCCTTCATAGCCGCCACTGTAGCACCTGTTGCCATTTGGGAGGAAGGTACCAACATGCCTTTTGCTACCTTGTTTTCTGGCTGTCAAGGCTGCTGTCTGCTGTGCAGCTTTTGCAGATTGCTCAGCTCCATCTCTTCTTCAACTATCAACCAGCTGGCTACACTACAGCTTTTGCAGCTGAACACTCCACTGTCACTGCCACCACCCCACTATCACTGCTGCCACTGCTGGTGCCACTCTGTTGACTTTGCTACTGGTGCTTCTTTCCTCATATTAGCAGCCCAGGCCACTCTACAGTAAGCAAAAAAGGCCACTTGAGAGAAGACTTTTATTGGGTCTAATGTAACACTAGAGAAGACAGAACAGGAAGTTGTCTCTCATCCAGCTCACCAAGTGAGCCAAACAGCCTTCTTATATAGCCAGAAAAAGTATATGTGTACCAATCCAGACAACCTGTTATGTAAATGAAGGTTTGTGTTTATAGCAATCATGGCATAGTCCCTCTAAGGGAAGTACCCTCCTCTGACCTCCATGGAAGTAGTTGTAGAGTTACCTAGAGTTCACTGAGGCTTACAATGGCAAAAAGTTTGGTAAAAACCATGAACTGTTGGAAATAGTCATGGCTAGGACTGTACCTTCAGGAACTAGAGTTGTGCTAACACAGAAAGTAGCTGTGATTGTTTTTGTAGTTTCCTAAAGACATCTGCAGCCTGCAGCTGTACCACTGTGGCGTCTGATCCCATCAGGTCTGAGAAGCTAAGCAGGGTTGGGTCTGGTTAGTACTTGGATGGGAGATCCCCTGGGAATATCAGGTGCTGTAGGCTTGGGAGAAGGACCCAGCAACCCACTCCCCCCGAGAAAGAAAAACAATCATTGAAAACCGTCTGAATAGCAGAGAAGCACTAACAATAGTGTTTCTCCTGTTGTACATAGGATAGTGAGTTGGATACCTACTCGACAGCACCTAACAACAGCAGCAAAGAATCTGGGGAGTGTTCAAAGCAGCCAGTGCTGGCATAAAGGCAGTTTGGCTGGATCCTCTACTGACAGTCCTTTTGCCAGAGGCAAGTCAGCCAGAGTAGCAAGGAAGAGTACAACAGCTATTAAGGAGTCAGATTGTCCCATTCCCCAACATTTTGTTTATTTACAGGAAAAGAAGCATCAGAAGGAGTCATTGCAATAAGAGGTTATTATTAACCTCAATATTTTTTTTTCCTGTGCTGTAGACGGGATGAACCTTGGGCCTTATGCATGTGCGACAAGTTCTGTGCCACTGAGCTGCACCCTAAACCCTCTTTATTTTTTATTTTATTTTTGCATTTTTATATTTAATTTAATTTATTTATTTGTAGTACTGAGGGATTGAACTCAGGATATTCTACCATTGAGCCATACCCTAAGGTCCTTTTTTAATTTTTTATTTTTAAGACATAGACTTACAAACTGCGCAGGCTGCCTCTGGCCTCAGCCTCACGATCCCGAGGCACTAGGATTACAGGTATGCACCACTGCGCAGCAGGCTCCCTTTTGTATTTTTAAGTTTTGAGACAAGGTCTCACCAAGTTGCACAGGCTGCCTTTGGCCTTGAACTTGAGATCCCCTTGTCTCAGCCTCCTGAGTGACTGGGCTTACCTGGCAATATTGAATTTAACAGCGCTTTTTAACAATGCTCAGTCCCCCAGAGACAGGTGAGGTCTCCTTCCTCCGTCTTATGCCTACCTCATGGAATTGCACTGGAAAATACTTGGTATTTTGGTGCCTTTCCTAAGTCTGTTCATAAAAAAAAAAAATAGGGTTCATCCCTCATTTTACATAACTGAAGTCACAACATTGCACAAGTCAAAAAGGAGACATAGAAATTTAACTTCTAGACTTTTTTTCCTATTGCACTAGAATATTAACATTAAGTTTTTTAAATAAGGGTTGATTTCTAATGGGAAAGAAATAACTGAAAAGATGGACACACTTTTATAGGCATTTTATTGTATTTGTGAGTCTTATCCTAAGGTTTCTGGAATGCTACAATCAGGAATGTAAATCTTTTTTTTTTTTCTTTTTTTTTTTTTTTTTTTTTTTTTTTTTTTTTTTTTTTTTTTTTTTTTTTTTTTTTTTTTTTTTTTTTTTTTTTTGTCATTTGTTTTTTGTCTTTTTGGTACTGGGGATCGAACCCTGAGCTTTGCACCTGTTAGGCAAGCACTCTGTCACTGAGCTAAATCTCCAGTCCAGGAGTGTAAACCTTTTATCAAAGGGTAAATGGATAAACAAAATGTGGTGTGCATTATGATGGACTATTATTTAGATTTAAAAAGGAAAGATTCTGACTCATACTACCATATGATTAAACCTTGAAGACATTATACTAAATGAAATGAGCCTGTTATAAAAGGATAGATATTTTATAATCCCATTGCTTATGAGCTACCCAGAGAGTATCCTTGCAACTAGATCAGTAAGCAACTTCATGACAAATGGAGGAAGACGGGAGGTTTCCAAAATTTTGTTTTAGTTGGTTCTACAATCAACACCCATGGAAGCAGCAGTCAAGAAATCAAAAGACTCATTGTATTGGCAAAAGCTGTTGCAAAGACCCCTTTAAAGTGTTGAAAAGTAAAGATATCACATTGAAGGCAAAGATGTGCCTGACTCAAGCCATGATATTTTCAGTCATATATGCTGGATATTGTAAAAGCTGGATGTTGAGTAAGGGAGACAGGAGAATTGCTGCTTTTGAATGATGGCGCTGGAGATGAATATTAAATATAGTAAGGACTGCCAAAAGAACCAACAGATCTGTCCTAGAAGTACAACCAGAGTGCTCCTTGGAAGAAAGGATGGCTAACAGTGTGTCTTAGGTATGTTGGATATGTTGTCAGGGGGGACCAGTCCCTGGAGAAGGACATGATATTTGGGAGAGTGGTGGGTCAACGAAGAAAAGGAAGACCGTGAACTAGATGGATTGACACCGTGGCTGCAACAATGGGCTTAAACTTAAAAAAGATCATGTGCCTGGCACAGAATCAGGGAGTGTTTCGTTCTGTTGTACATAGGGTCACTATGAGTTGGACCTAACTTGACAGAACCTAATAAGAGTATCACATTTGTAGAGATAAAAAATAGAATGATGACTTTGGGGACTGACGGAGAGAGAAATGTGAAGTTAATGGGTACAGTTTTACTTGGGAAAGATGAAATGTTCTAGAGAAGAATGGTGGTGGTGATGGCCCAACAGTGTGAATATACTTAATGCCACGAATTGTATACTTAAAAATGACTGAAATGGTAAGGTTTATGCTATGTATATTTAACCACCACTGTGTTGTTGTTAGGTGCTATCGAGTCAAGATTCCACTCATAGCGACCCATAGGGTTTTTAGTGGCTGATTGTTTCAATATTGTTAACCACCAACAGAGAAAGATTAAAACTTGTAAAAGATTGAAAAGAGAATCTCACCCACAGATTCCTGTATTCCTTTAATTTGGATATCTTTTTTTAGTTCATCTAGAATTAAACCAAAAGTCACTTAATAGTTCAAAGAAATTGTCACAGCATTATAGGTTAAAATTTATCCAAAAGTAACTTTTAGATAAATTGGATTTCTTCACTTTTAATTGCAAGTGCACCCAAAATAATTAAGTTTTCTTTTGTTTTTGGTTTATAAAGCAAAGTTGAAATTAATCAGAAGGCTTATTAATGGCCAGGTGTGATGACATATGCCTGTAATCTCCAGTGAGGCCAGTGGCGTCCTGTGTAACTTAGTGAGACCCTGGTCTCATGTTGAAAACTAAAAAATGGGCTGGAGGTTCAGCCCAGTAGTAGAGAACTTGCTAAAAGTATGTGTATAAGGTGCTGGATTCAACATCCTAGTACCAAAAGGAAAAAAAGAAAAAAACAACAGCTTAAATTAAAATTAAATTAAAATCAAAGAACAGCCCCCGAAACAGAGTCAGGCTTAAAGACATGTTTCTTGTTTGTCGGTTAATAGTAGAGGAAATCAATTTATTGTTTTTATTTTTGCAGTATCGAGTAGTTGAACCCAGAGCCTTATGCATGCTTTTACCACTGAGCTGCACCTCAGCTCATTTTTCACTTTTTAAATTGTGAGACAAGGTCTCACAAATTAGGCAGGCTGCCTCTGGCCTCGAACTTGTGTTACTCCTGCCTCAGCCTCCTGAGTTACTGGGAATACAGGTGTGTGCTGCCACGCCAAGCCGGAATTTAGTTTTAAAGGTGGGGTGGTTTTCCACTCAGTTTTGTTAGATTTGTCCTACTGTCTTCAGGGATAGGCCACGAAAAATTCATGTGAAAACTAGTGCAGGGAAACAAATGTTCAAAGACAGGAAACACCTGAGATTATTATAGTAAGATTTGTATAGTTTCTTTGTATTGTCTTGTTTAATTTGATTTTTGTGTTGGGGATCCAGCCTAGGGCCACATACTTGCTAAGCATGTACTCTACCACCAAGCTACATCCTATCCCCTTTTATTTTAAAAGGCTAGTCCACAGGAATTGGCCTCCTAGAGCATCTTTGAGACTTGTTTCTTTTGCTACTTCCTGTCTTGTGTCTTCTGAACAGAGTACTCGTACCAGATCTGTATTTCAGAAGGATACCAACTGGTAGCAGTGTAAAGGATAGTTTGACGATGAGGAAAGACTGGAGAGAGATACAGTCCAGAAATGGATAGAAGCACCTGGGTTTGGACCAAGTTACATAGTTTTCTCTATGAACTTAAGCAAGTTACTCATCCTATCTTAGCTTCAATTTATCTGAAGCATATGAAGTTAAAACCATCTGACAAGTTTAGTGAGACAGTAATAAATGTGTATAAATCTTTTTGGCACCAGATTGTTACTTAATAAATATTAACTTTTGTTGTTGTTGTTGTTAGGTGCCGTCGAGTTGAGTCCAACTCATAGTGACCCTGTGTACAGCGGAACGAAACACTCCCTGATTCTGTGCCAGGCACATGATCTTATTTATGTTTCAGCCCATTGCAAAATAATTTAATGTCATACTTCAAACCCACAAAAAATGGGTTCGGTTTCAGATTTAATATATTAAATTTAGGTGTGGGTTTGGTTCAGGTTCAAGTTTGAAATTGTAATCCTATGTATAGATAGGCAAAATTATTTACAATTTTTTTCAATTTTTAAATAGCTAATGAGACAAAAATTAAAAGCTGAACCGTAATCAGTTCTTCACTGGGTTCAGGTTTAGGTTTGAGTTCAGAAAAATTTTGAAAACTGTGTGAACCAGAATGGTCAGAGTTTGGGTTTGGCTTGAGGCCCTGCTATCTCCCATATAGGATTTAAACTCAAACCCAAACCCTTTAAATTTTAACATATTGAAACTGAACCCAAGTTTTCACAGGTTTGAAGTCCTGGATGTAAGCATCCTTCTTAAGATTCCATAAAGCTATACTCATTTGCTTATTAAGCAACAAATTTTGCTTATTGAGCAATAGAAATGGGAATTGGGAGGGAAGTGGTGAGACTGTTCAGTTCAAAAAGAAATCCAAGGTGTGTTTTGTGATCCAGTGTTGTTTAACTCTTTTTTTGGCCTTGACAGTTGGTGTCTTGATGAAGAGTTAGGCACACTCCAGAGTAGTTCCTTAGGCAACCTTCTTAGGATGTGCCTTTAATATCAGCACCCTGGAAGTTAAGGCAGTAGGATCCTGAGTTTGAGGCCAGCCTTGGCTACATAGTGATACTTCCCCTAAAAAAAAAGAGGGGAGTGTATTTTTGAGTCTTTGCATTTCTAATCAGCATCCGTATTTACATCTCTAATCACTTGCATGTAGTGTAGCATGTTTGTCATTTGACCTCTCATACTACCCTATATTTTTTAATCTAATCTGCACCCTTTCAAGAGTTTTAGAGGGCTGAAAAATCAGATGCAGATTAGAATTGTATGCAGATTAGATTCACAACTGAGAGCTGGTTTTGGGGAAAATTATAGAATCAGTATATGTTATAAACAATACAATGTAATAATATATTATTATTTACCTATTATTCATTGTCCTCATCATTTCTCATAACTGAAACATTATTAATGCTCTCCATCACTTCACTATCATTTATTCCCTTGTCCTGTGGACAAGGAGCAGTTGAAGGAAAGGAGCAGATTAGAATTGCACACAATTTTCAGTTTAAGGAATTGCCCAAAGTGAGTGTGGATTAGATTGAGAATATGTAATACTTAGATCCTACTAGTACCCTAGGAAAGTAGTTTTCCCTACTACTGTGTTGGGGAGGGGGTTCTTCGACCTTCCTTTCATATTAAAATGTCATAGTATTTGCATATTACTTATGAACATCTTTGCACATGCTCTCATGTGCTTTTTTTTTTTTTTTTTTTTTTTTGGTGGAACTGGGAGGTTGCACCCAGGGTCTCACACATGCTTTGCAAGCACACTACCACTGAGCTGTACCCACAGGCTGTTTTTTACTTTTTATTTTGAGACAGATTGTCACTAAATTACGCAGGCTGCCTCTGGCCTCAAACTTGTGATCCTCTGGCCTTAGCTACCCAAGTCACTGGGATTACAGGTGTGTGCCACCATGCGTGACCTCTCATGTTCTTTAGAGCATCCCTAGGTTACTTAGAATGACAAATACAATGTAAATACTACCTTACTAGTAGTTGTACTATGTTTAGGGAATAATGACAAGAAGAAAAGTCTGCACATGTTCAGTATACAGTTTTTTTTCCTGAATACTTTTGGTCCTTGTTTGGCCAAATCCATGAATATGGAGGACTGTGTGCAGACCAACCAATCAAATTTATTCAACATTGCCAGTTAGCAAGGATACGAAGATAATATGAATAAATATGAACATAATATGAATAATAAGATCCTTACCCATAAATAAAGTGGACTGAGTTTCCCAGCATTTTACATGGTGGTTTGTTCTTTTCTATTTTTGGAAATTTTTAGTGTATACCTTAATGTGATTCATTCTGACATGCTTGTCATTGTGACATTTCCATATATGCAGTTTTTTTGTACATTACACAGGTAAGTTTCCCCTTACCCTCTTGTGCACTTCCTCCCTCTGTCCTAGTCCCCCACCAAAGACTTCTCTTCCATTTGCTTGTCTTTTTATGGTAATATTTTTCTATATATCCTTGGGTTCCACTTATTTAGTTTAAGATCAAAACTTTTTCTGTAGTGAACTTTCTTTTTACATTGTCAGTACTATTACATGAATTTTCTAGCCCATCTATATTAATACCATTTTTTGTATGATTGGTGCTATTATAATTATTTCCAGGACTATTAAAGTTGAGCTGTTCACTCTGAGGTCACCCCCTCCCCCGTTCCTCATTTCTCTTTGTTCCTCCTCTCCCCCCTTCTCCTCTCTCAGGATTTCCTTTTGCTGGATCTCTCCCTCCTTCTTTTGCGTTCCCCAAATTGTCCCTTCTCCGCTAGGTCAACTTTAGCTATTTTTTAAAATTAATTTTTTTATTATGTTCTGACCTCCACATAGGATTTTTTCCTTCTTATAATTTTGATTCAGCTCCCACATATAAGTGAGAACATGTGGTGTTTCTCTTCTGAGCTTGTGTTCTTTCACTTAAAATAATTTTCTTCAATTCCATGCATTTTGCTGCAAATGGCATTACTTCATTTTTTTTTTTTTTTTGAATGCTGAGTAGTATTCCATTGTGTATATGTACCATAGTTTTTTTATCCATTCTGTTGCTGGGCACTTTGGTTGGTTCCATATCCTTGCTATTGTGAAAAGTGCTTCATTGAACATGGAGATGCAGGTCTCGCTGTGATATGATTACTCATCTCCCTTTGGGTTAATTCCCGATAGTGTTATAGCTGGGTCATATGGTAGATCTATTTTTAGTTTTTTAAGCTACCTCCATATTGATTTCCAAAGTGTTTGAACCAATTTACAGCTCTGGAGGTTTGTTAATAATTATTTGTGGGATGAATGGATCAGTCAATATAGGGGTATAGAAGAGAGATGTAATGTTATTTACTGTGTGGTAAATTGCTGTAATTCTTGTGGTAGAACTAAAAGCAAAAAGAAAGAAAGAAAAGAAAAAGTCTTAGAAGCCTTGTTGTTGTTGTTGTTGTTGTTAGGTGCTGTTGAGTCAGGATCCAACTCATAGTGACCCTACATACAACAGGTGAAACACTATTGTCAGTGCTTCTCTGCTGTTCATAGGGTTTTCAATGGCAAATTGATTTTTGGGAGTGGGTTGCCAGGTCCATCTCCCAAGCCTGCAGCACCTGGTGTTCCCAGGTGGTCTCCCATCCAAATACTAACCAGGGCATACCCTGCTTAGCTTCTGAGATCTGATGGGATCGGATGCCACAGGGCTACGGCTGCAGGCCTTAGGAGCCTTAGCAGGAGATGATAAAGACTGCCAGAGGGGGAGGTTGAATGCTTGATTGTAGCACTAGATTGCTGGTGGTGGGGAGGAAAAAAAAAACCAAAGAAGCAAAAACAAATACCTCACTTCAGAATTAACATATGCTAAAGCTTGAAAGCATAAAAATGAATATTTGATGCATTGTCTGGAATGATTCTGTAGAAGGAGATGATATGAGAATGGTGGATTGGCTCCAGTCTTTGAAGAAGAAGTTATACAAGGAATTTGTATTTCATTCTGTTTTCATTCAGAGGAAATCACAGATTTTGAGGAAGGCAGGAAGGGTGGGATGTAGGATCATGTTTAAATTTTAGAAATTATATTAGTGGAGGTTGGATAATCTGACTAGAGAGAAAATAGAAATGGAGATTGTAAAAGCTAAGTTGAAAGAGAAGTGTTACAAGTCAGAGACATAAGGGATGGTGAAGAAGGGATAGAGCTGTGGTATGTTTTGGAACTAAAATTCATTGACATTCCAAGAGATTATAAGAAAATGAAGAGTTAAAGTTTTTTGCTTTTTTGTTTGTCTTGGATCATTGATTGTTAATCAGGACAGAGAAAACCTAGGAGGAAGAATATGCTTGTGTGACTCATGGCGTAAAATTGCTTTAAATGGATGTGTGAAATTGGTTTAGAGATGACACACATGAGACGCACATAGTAGAGCCGTTCCATGTATTCTCATAAGCTCTTTTGCATACCTCCACTGTACTAAGTACTGTACTAAATTACAATTGCTGTTTACTAGCACATTTTCATTATGGATGTAATGTGGTGTATACTTGTTAAAAGTAAATAGTAGCTTTTATTCCTCACCATAACACTATGTCTCATGCTTGGTACATATCCGGCATGATGATGTTCTTAGGTGCCATCGAGTCGTGTCTGACTCCTAGTGACATTATGTATAATAGAACAAAACACTCTCGGACTCTGTGCCAGGAACACCATCTTTTTAAAATTTAAACCCATTGTTACAGCCTCTGTGTCAATCCATCTAGTTGACGGTCTTCCTTTTATTGATTGACATGCCACTCTCCCAAACATGATACCTTTCTCCAAGGACTGGTCCCTTTTGACAACATGTCCAAAATACATCAGATGCACTGTAGTCATCCTTGCTTCCAAGGAGCACTCTGGTTGCACTTCTTGTAAGATAAATCTGTTGGGTTTTTTGTCAGTCCATGATCATTCAGTATTCCGTCTTTAGCACCATAATTCAGAAGCATCAATTCTTCTGTCTCCTTTACTCAATGCCCAGGTTTCACAACTGTATGACTTGACTGAAAATATCGTGGCATACATATAAGTTAGGTGCACATTTGTCTTTAATGTGAGATCTTTTAGAACAGCTTTTCCCAGTGCAGTGCATCTTAATTTCTTGACTACTGCTTCCGTGGGTATTGATTATAGAACCAAATAACGAAAATCTTGGACAACCACAGTATTTTCTCCGTTTTTCATGAAGTTGCCTACTGACCCAGTTGTAAGGAATTTTGTTTCTTTGATGTTGAGGCACAATCCATACTGAAGGCTGGGTCCAGCTTCTTGGGTTTATTTGCTCAGCCTAGAGGTAGAACAGATATGGTTAAAGGATACAGCTCTGATGCACACCTTTCTTGACTTTAAACCAGGCGGTGATTCCTTGTTCTGTTCGAACAAGTACCTCCTGGCCCATGTACAGATTCCTCATGAGTACATTAAGTGTTCTGGCATTCCCATTCTTCGCAGTGTCATCCATAATTTTGTGATCCGCACAGTCAAATGCCTTTGCATAGTCCATGAAACATAGACAGACATCTTTCTGGTATTCTCTGCTTTTGGCTAATTTCCATCTGATACCAGCTTTATTTTCCGGTAGTTCCTTGTCAGTTTATTGCTGGAGTCGCTTTTGAATGATCTTTAGTAAAATTTTACTTCCTGTGGTAATTTGCACATTTGATTGGGTGGAATTTCAAAAACAGGCAAAAATGGAACCTAAATTAGGACTTATCCCACATTTGGTTGTATTCTCTTCTTTGGGAATAGGCACAAATATGGATCTCTTCCAGACAGTTGGCCAGGTAGCTGTTTTCTAAATCTCTTGGCATAAACAAGTTAACACCCTCAGGGCTGCACCTGTTTGTTGAAACATCTCAATTGGTATTTCATTAGTTCCTGAACCCATTCCTTTCAAAGCAGCTCTCACTTCATTCTTCAGTACCATTGGTTCCTGATCATATGTTACTTCTTGAAATGGTCAGTGATCCACCAATTCTTTTTGGTGTAATGACTATGTATTCCATCCATTTTCTTTTGGTGTTTCCTGCATTGTGTAATATTTTCCCTGTAAAAAGAATCCTTCACTATTGTCACTTGAGGTCTGAGTTTTTTCTTCAGTTCCTTAATCTTGAGAAAAACAGAGTATGTTCATCCCTTTTGGTTTTCTATCTCCAGGTCTTTGCACACGTCATTATATTTGATTTTGTCTTCTTGAGCTGCTTTTTGAAATCTTCTGTTCGTTAACCTTGTCATTTCTTTTTACTTGAGCTACTTGTCATTTAAGGGTAAGATTCAGGGTCTCTTTTGACATGTAATTTTGTCTCTTTTTTCTTCCCTTTATTGGTAAATGTTGGTGGGGTACAGAGTAATATAGCATTGATTTTTTCCCATATGCAACTATTACATTACTTTTGGTTATACTTTTTTTTCCTGTCTTTTTAATAGCTTTTTGCTTTCCTCATGAATGTCTTTGATGTCATGCCACAACCCATCTTATCTATTGTTAGTGTCTAATGCATTAAACCTGTTCTTCAGATGGTCTTTGAACTCAGGTGGGATATACTTAGGGTCCTCCCTTGGCTCTCATACACTTATTCTAATTTTCTTCAGTTTCAGTTTGAACCTGCATAGGGGCAGTTGATAGTCTGATCCATAATCAGTACGTGGTCTTGTCCTGACTTTGATATTGAGCTTTTCCATCATTTCTTTCCACAAATGTAGTCAGTTTGATTCCTATATGTTTCATCTGGTGACTTCCATGCTAATATCATTAGTATAACATGCAAGCAAAATTTTACTAAAGATCAGTCAAATGTGGCTACAGCAGTATATAGACAGGGAACTACTGGAAAATCAAGCCAGAATCAGAAGAGGGTGTGGAACCAGTGATATAATTGCTAGTGTCAGATGGATATGAGCTGAAAGCAGAGAATACCAGAAAGATGTCTTTCTGTGGTTCTTGGCTTTGCAAAGGCATGTGACTGTGTGGATCACAATAAGTTATGGATAACATTGTAAAGAATGGGAATACCAAAACACTTAATTATACTCATGAGGAATCTGTACATGGGCCAGGAGACACTAGTTCGAACAGCCAAGGAAACACTGCCTGGTTTAAAGTCAAGAAAGGTGTGCTTCAGGACTATATCCTTTCACCATACCTCTTCAATCTCTACAAGAGCAAACGGTCTGAGAATCTGGACTTTATGAAGAAGAATACGGCATCAGGATTGAAAGAAGACTCATTAACAACCTTCATTAAGCAGATGACACAACTCTGCTTGCGGAAAGTAAAGAGGATTTGGAATGTTTACTGATGAAGAACCAGGAACATGGCCTTAGTATGGATTTATCCTCAACGTAAGCAAAACAAAACTCCTTACAACTGGGTCAGAATGCAGCTTCCTGATAAACGGAAAAAAGATTGAAGTTGTCCAAGATCTTGCTTTACTTGGTTCTACAATCAACACCCATGGAAGCAGCAGTCAAGAAATCAAAAGACACATTGCACTGGGAAAAGCTGTTACAAAAGACCTCTTTAAAGTGTTGAAAAGTAAGGATGTCACATTGAGGACACAGGAGCACCTGCCTCATGCCATGGTATTTTCTGTCACATCATACAGTTGTGAAAGCTGGATGTTGAATAAGGGAGACAGAAGAATTGATGCTTTTGAATTACGGTATTGGAGATGAATATTGAATATACCATGGACTGCAAAAAGAACCAACAAATCTGTCCTAGAAGAAGTTCAACCAGAGTCATCCTTGGAGGCTAGGATGGCTAGACTGTGTTTTATGTATTTTGGACACATAGTGAGGAGGGACCAATCCTTGGAGAAGGACATCATGTTTGAGAGAGTGGCAAGTCAACAGATAAAAGGAAGAACGTCAACTAGATGGATTGATACAGTGACTGCAACAATAGGCTTAAAGTTAAAAAAGATGTTTACCTGACACAAAATCAGAGTGTTTCATTCTGCAGCACATAGGGTTGGTTTGAGTCAGACCTGACTTGGTGACGCCTGTGAACAGCAACAAATTAGAATTAAGAAAGGATATTCTGAATTATACATGGAACAAAAATGATAGAGGTTCAGAGTAAAGAATTTGTCATAATTTTCATTTACTTCACAATTGAAAGGATTCCTTGGGGTTTCCAATCTTGCCATTATTGAAGACTCTTGAAAGGGGAGATTCAGTGGCAGTTGGTAAGAGGTAGGGAAGTCAGGAGCTTGGTGCTCTTGCTCATGCCTGTAACCCCTGCTATTTGGGAGGCAGAGGCAGGAGGGTTTAGAGGCAGCCTATGTAACTTAGCAGGAGCCTGTTTCAAAATAAAAAATGAAAATAGAACTGGTGCAGCTTGTGGTAGAGCACTTAGCTAGCATGCAGGAGGCCCCAGGTTCAACCTCAAACTCCTGGGCCAAAAAAAAAAAAAAGGCTCTTGTCATGGGCTTTACTTTCAGTCTCTATTATTGGAATCTAGAAGAGATTTAGAATGAATGTGAGTCAGTAGGGATTTTGATTTCAGTATTAGTCTCAGGTGGTTATAGTGGCAAATGCCTATAATCTCAGCATTTGGGAGACTGAGGCAGAAGGATTGCAGGTTTAACACCAGCCTGGGCTACAGAGCGAGACTCTGTTCTCCTGTCCACTCCTCAAGAGTTGGTCTTACTTTTTCATTGGATGGCTCTTGTTCTTTCCCATTGTTTTTGCCATTTCTATTTCTTCTTCATCTTTTTTTTTCTTTTTCTTTTTTTTTTTTTTTTTATATTTGGATATTTAGCTAGGGTTTAAACGTACACTTTGTGAGTACTGTATCACTGGGCTAGACCCTCAGCCCACTATTAAATTTTTTATCTTATGACAGGGTCTCACCAAGTTACTCAGGCTGCCTATGTCCTCAAACTCATAATCCTGCTGCCTTGCCTTCTGAATCACTGGGATTACAGCTGTGCACCACAGCGCCCAGTGCCATTTCTATTTCTTTATTAAATATTTGAGCATTATTATGTACCAGACTTTGTTCTAGGTCCTAATATATGGCAGTTAAACACAAAAAAGGGAGTTAAGTTCTTGTAAGCTAGAATGTTAAGTGTATGAAATGGTAAGAGATACTGTGAAGAGTGGTAGGAAGGGGCATGGCAATGCAGGGGCTTCATGGGAGGAAGTTTACACTTCATTGTCCATGGAAATTGGAATTATAGGCTGAAGGATGAAGAATCAGTAGGAGGCTTCTTGTAACTGATATATGTGGGGATTAAAAACAAAACAAAATTTGTTTTTAGGGTCTTAGAGCAGAAGTTGTGAATCTCTAGAATATTGCCAGAAGTTCTTGGGTACCTCTTCATTATGGAGTCTGGGAAGCGGTGGTCTTAGGTCTTATCCAGAATTTGTAGAACTCATGGGCTTTCTTTTCACTTCTGTCCATGGAGGCCAGAGAAGGAGTCTTGCTGTGTGGTGTTTTTTTTTTTTTTTGCGCTTGTGCTACTTA
>VMDO01005356.1:19226-112860 GCA_007922755.1 Pedetes capensis
TTTTTTTTTTTTTTTTTTTTTTGTGTGTGTGTGTGTGGTACTAGGGGTTGAACCCAGGGCCTTGTTCTTGCATGCTTTGCAAGTGCTGGACCACTGAGCTGTACCCCCCAGCCCATTTTTTTATTTTTTGAGACAGAGTCTGGCTAAGTTACGCAGACTGCCTCTGGTTTCGAACTTGCAATCCTCCTGTCTCCACCTCCGGAGCCACTGGGATTGCAGATGTACACCACCACACCTGGCTCAAAGTATATTCTTTTTGAGTTGAAGTATTGCAGAAAGATGTGTCTCTGAGATCATAGCTTTATACGATTTTCCCCAGCCTTTTTCTGTTGCATTTAATCTCATTTTAAAAGATGGATGAAACATCAAGTATGAAAACCTCACTTATAATAACATTTCTAAAAAAGACTCCTTTATTCAGTACTAAGTATTTGAGGACAAGGCCCAAATTTGTGTCATTAGAAAGGCATTATTATTTAATGGAAGGAGCACAGCATTTGGAATCATAGATATTTGGTTTCAATTTTTGTCTTTGCCTCTAACCAGTTACATGACCTTAAACAAATTACACCATCTCTCAAAGCCTTAAGTTTCTCATCAGTAAAATAGTGATGGAAAGATTAAATTATGAGGCACTCATCATCAAATTAAGAATTAACACAATACTCTAAAGAACCAAAGATGGTGGAGAAACAGATAAAAGAGAAGCATTTCATTTGACGTATTAGATTGGGCAGGTAGACTGAGACGACTACTAAGAGAAGGAAGTTTAAATCAAGTTAAAGTTGGTCAAATACAGAGGCAAGAAAACCACTCTAGGAAGAAGATCCTATGAAGACAAATTCCTGAAAGTATTGAAGTATATATCCTTAACAAAATACTAAGTTAATTTCTGTCCCATGATGTTCCCATAATTTTTGTTACCCCAAATCAGTATCTATTAGCCCATATAATTTGCCTCTGTTCTTTACTAAACTGTAAACTACTTTCGGACAGAGGTCTAATTTCTTTTATTTACCCTAGTTTACCTTTCATACGCTAGATGCTCAGTAAGTATTAATTGAATGGATGAATTAAGACAATATTTTTCTTCTAATTTTTCAGAAGACCGTTTTAAGGTTTTTTAATGCTGCATTGCCTGCAGCTGTAGCCCTGTGGCATCCTATCCCTCAGATCTCGGAAGCTAAGCAGGGTCAGGCCTGGTTAGTACCTGGATGGGAGACCGCCTGGGAACACCAGAAGCTGTAGGCTTCGGAGAAGGACCTGGCAACCCCCTCCCAAAAATCAATCTGCCATTGAAAACCCTATGAACAGCAGAGAATCACTGACAATAGTGTTTCCCCTGTTGTACAGAGGGTTGCTATGAGTCGGATACCGACTCGACGGCACCTAACAACAACAACAACAACAATGCTGCACTGTATATTTAGATTCAGTCCTGTAAAATGTAGACCTGTGATAGCCTTTTAGCTGGGGAATTAGTTTAAATAAAAAGCAGCCCAGTGCTAGGGTCGCCGGTGCACGCATGCCTGTAGTCCCAGTTCCAGGGGTGGGGAGGAGTAAGGCAGAGCTGGGGTGAGAGAACTACCATTTCAAAGCCAGAGGCAGCCTATGCAGTTGAGCAAGACAGTGTCCCAAAAAGGGGTTCAAGGTTGCAGCTTAGTGGTAAAGTACTTTCATAGCAAAAGCGAGGCCCTGGGTTCAAACCCCCCCCCCCCCAGTGTTAGCTTTGCTGTTGACTAGTTATATTACCTTACTTCTTTGGAGTTGCTATATTTAATAGTATTTATGATTTCTAAGTTTTCTTCCAAGTGTGATACTCAGGGATTGTGTAATCCCTACTGCTAAATGTTTTATATGGGCCTTGAATGGGAAAATAGTGTTTGGCGTATGAAATGTGCTTAATAAATACATACTTAATTAAAAATCCAAAGCAGAATTCAAGACTTTTTAATTGGAGAGATTAAACATACTGAGAGCCATACTGATGTCATGAATACAGAATTGTAGCTACTTTTCTTCTTTGGTTAAGATTCTCGGTAGAATGTATTATTCTGTTGATGTTTAGGTAACCAAATGGAAACATTTACACAAAGTATTTAGAACCAGGTTTTAAAATGGTAGCTGCATTTGAGTTTTATACTAGGATTCAATTAGTGATTGAATGACTTTTCATAAATTATATATACTTTTTACCGGGAATTTTTGGCATTAAACTCATTTTTTTGGCTACTGTTCATATTATGTTGAATTCTAAGAATTTATCCTGTGGGAAGATGGAATTTTTAGTGCACTTCTGATTGCTTTCTTTGTAAGGTAGTTCCCATTCCTAGAATTCCTACTTTCCCTCCCTCAAATTTCTCTCTTCTTGGGTATTGTTATGAAATTTTGTTAAAACCATCATAGTATTTGAAATTTACTTATTTATAAGGCGAAGAAGACCTTAATTATTTTACTTGCAGGAACCAAGTGCTTCTATTTCATTTATATGTATAGCTTTATAAATTGAAAGACAGAAAACAAGTTTTACCTCACTGTTTTTGGAAGCCAAGACTAGAGTTGCAACTTATGTCAAAGAAATCACTGTACATAGGCAGGTTATTATAGAGGGATTATTTTTATATATTTAAAGTAAGAAATATCTTAGCCCTACATAAGCATAAAATTCCCTTATTATCGGAATAAAAAGCCTGCATTGTAGGTAGTGAATGTCCTGGGAAAATACTTTGGAAATGGTTTTTGAAGTTTTTCCATATGTATTTTGTGTTTAAGAATTAAAGCACAACTGAATATCTAGCAGATGTTCTATATTAGTATATTTGTGGTTTTTGTTTTTCAGGCATTTAAAAAATATTTAATCATTCATGAGTTGAGCCTCATTCTTGAGTTATGGATGACAAAGCTTCTGTTGGAAAAATCAGTGTCTCCTCAGACTCAGTATCCACTCTTAATAGTGAAGATTTTGTCTTGGTTTCCAGGCAAGGAGATGAGACACCATCTACAAATAATGGAAGTGATGACGAGAAAACAGGACTCAAGGTAAAAACTTCATAACCTCAGTCTATTTTGCTTAGCCTTGCAAAACCATTGCAAAACTTGGCCTGAACAGAAAAGGGATATGAGGGGAAAGTGAGAACATGGAACTAATGCACTTCTTTTTTGTAATGTTAAAGAGTTTTATGTATGCTTAGTGAGAGATTTACATTGATTAAGGATCTTCCTTTTGATTAGCTTCTTCCAAATTTTTAATACCACTGTCAAAACCAGCATAATCGTTTTTAATTTTAATGTTGTTTTCACTTTCCTATTGAAATAGAAGTGCTTGTTTCTTGTGGGCCAGGTGTATGTAGTGTAAAGGCACTGACACGTCAGCAGTGCTATTTATATTTATGAAAAATGAAGTTTAGGCTTACTGAAACAGAATTTTAAAACCTGGCCTTTGACCACTTCTGTCTTTTGTTAGCCAAATAAATATTACTTCTTTCCCTATACTCTGTTACTCTGCTCTTTGTGGAATTAAATGAAAACATATTACTTGTTAAAGTTGTCATTTAAAATATAAGTAATTTAAAAATATTCTAATTCCTGTTTACATTTATTCTTTCAACAAGTGTTTATTGAGTAATGACTGTGTGCCACTTAGTAGGTATATAGTGATGAAGAGCACCCTCCCCTATTAGAACTTTTATACTAATGGGAGAAACAGACTCTAAACAAATAATAAAATAAATGTGTCAATTAAAGTGTTGTCAATTAAAGTTAGCAAAGAAGGGATAATATAAAGAGTAGAAAGAAGGAGGGAACTAGCAGAGGGAAGGGAAGATTATGGAGGGTGGGATGAGGTGGAGAATCAATGTAGAGGGATAAAGGGGGAGAGGATAGTTAATCTCGGCTTAAACAACACAACTTCATGACTACGTTGGAAATATAGGGGAATATAACCCAAACATGCATTTGAGTTTTACCATTTATTAGTCATAAGACTCCATAAATCTTATAAGTTGGTAAAAGTATAGCCAAAAGCGAAGTAAAGTTGCATAATGGAAAAAAGCCAATGCTGTATTACTCTGTACTGCACTAACATTTACCAAGAAAGGGCGAGAAATAAAATAAATAAATAAATAAATAAATAAATAAATTAATTAATTAATTAATTAATTTAGGTGTTGTAGGGAAAATAAAAACAAAGAATACATGGATGAAGAGTGAATGACTTTATGATTGTTTCTTGACCTTTACAAATTTTTGTCAAAATTTAGAAAGCATTTTTACTTCACTCATAAATGTTTAGGGGAATAAATAAAAATCAGTAAAAATAAATAAAAAACAAATAGTTAATGACAAGTGTTATAAAGAAGGCCTTGAGCTGACCTTTAGAATGAGACCTGAACAAATGTGGAAAACAGCTATGAAGAAAACTGGGAAAGAGCTTTCCCAAGGGAACAGTAAATACACAGACCCTGAGCAGGTAGAGGTTAGAGCAGAGTGAACAAAGTGAAAATTGATAAGGGGTGAGATCTGATGATGGACAGGCTGGATCATGGAGAACCATGTGGAGCTTAGTAGGGAATTTGGAATTTGTTATAAATGTGAAGAGATTTTTGGGACGTTTTGAATGGGTCCATGATCTGATTTACAATTTTAAAACCACACTGGCTGAGAGGGACTTCTGGCAGAACAGCGTGTCCACCTCCCCAGCAAAACCTGTGACAATTATTAAAAAGCAAACAACAACAAAATTAAAATCTCTGGAAATATTTGACAGGAAGTATAGAAAATAAAGAAGCCTTTATTCAAGAAAATGTACTTGAGTGTAGAGGCACACACCTGTAATCTCAGTACTTGGGAGGCTAAGCAGGGGATTGCGAGTTCAGGGCCAGCCTGAGCTGCATAAAGAGGCCCTGTCTCAAGAAATAAATAAATGTAAAATAATAAAAAAGAAAAGAAAATGTACTCAAATTTAGTATGAGCAGTAAGAATCTGTTGTTATTTGAACTAAGACCACACTTCTTCCTTCTCCTTCCAACTGAGTGAGATGGTAACTCCACCTGAAACTATTGTAATCAAGAAAATGAGGTTCTTTTATCCTCAGTTCTCATTCGGAAAGAGAGCCATCTTCTGGATAGTAGCTTGTCTCATTCAGCCTTCAGCTGCCTGTGGCAGGCCAAGTGTGACTAAGAGGTGGCGGCTCCCTCTTCTGCTAGTGCTTGCTCTTGGGCCAGAGGCTCTACTTTACACGTAGCAACAAAAGTTGTCATGTCACTCAGTGAAAAATGTGCCATTGTCGCCACTCCTGGCTCCAGAGCCATTGCTCGGAAATTTTTGCATGTAGGGAAAAGCAGGTCATAAAAGAGAACGCTCTTAATCTCTTCCCAAAGGAAGAGTGTAAAAAGTTCAAGCCTAAATTTACTCTCAAAAACAGTGGAGATTGTGGTGTAGGTAGTTGGAAGAAGATTAATAGATTGATTGGCTGTTTAGGCTTAACTGTAGACCAATGTGCCTGACAAAACTAGGGAAGGACACAGCTTGTCCGAGACTACCATAGGTCAAAACAAATCTCAAACATTATCCTGTAGAAGTTTACCTTCAAAAGGAATCCAAATATGATTGGTATAGTCTGTGGATCAGTTTATGCTGCAGTACAATATAAAAATCAGGCCAATCAGCTAGCAATTAATGGAGCTTTAACAAGTAGGTATGATCAGAGAAACTGAGAGAGCCCTGGCAAAACTACTGTCATCACAGGGTAACTGTGGCAATCCTAAATCTGAGCCCTCTGAGCAACACCATCAGAAGTTTAACACTGTGGGCTTCAAGACTAGAATCTACTAACATAGGTTTGCCAGTCACTCACTTGAGTGCAGTTAGTACCATATATTATCTAAAATGCCTAGTTTCCAACACAACAGTTGTGAGTCATGCAAAGAAATATGAAAATATGATACATACCATGAAAAAAGAAAAAATAGGCTACAAAAATTGCCAGTGGGAATGATTAGTGGGATTGAACACATAAAGCTTTCAAAATAGACTTTATGAATATCTTCAGACAATGAAAGGAAATCATGCTTAAAGACAAGGAAGATACCCATGGCTTGGAGGATAGCAACATCAGATGTGGTTAGCAACACTGCTGTCAAGCTGTAGAGTATAAAACATAAAGTAGTCTAGGGTAAAGACTTGGTTATGAGAGAGATATTGGTTTGGATTTTCCACATTTTTGGGAGTCAGAATCCAATGTTTTCAGTCAACTCCATATTATGACTTCTCAACTTATTTAAATATCCATTCATCCTGATTTACATTAAAATAAAAGTATGTGCTTATTAAAAAAGAAAGAAAGAAAAGAAAAGGAAGATATAGTCAGCTGTGGTGTGCAGGCCTGTAATCACAGTACTCAGGTAGGAGCCTAGGCTACATAGGGAGACCCTGCCTCAACAACAACAAAAAAAGGAAGATGTGATTACAAAAACATCAAATAGAGGGTATCAATAACGAAATAGAAATTATTTTAAAAGAAGCAGATGGAAATACTAAAGTTGCAAAGCACAATAATTGAAATTAAAAAACTAACAGAATACTTTAACAATAAATTTCAAGTAGCAATAGAAAGAATGCATAAACTTGAAGGTCAGTAGAAATTACCCAAAGAGCAGAAAGAAAAAAGAATGAAGAAAAATAAAAGAGCCTCAGAGAAATATTAGACATTATTAATTGCACCCATATACTCGTAGGAATGTCAGAAGGGGATAGATAACAAAAAATGCTCAAAGAAATAATGTCTGAAAACATCCTATTTATTAAAAAACAATAATCTACACATTCAGGAAACTCAGCAAACTCCAGGTAGGATGAATGCAAGGAGATCCATAGACACATTTTGGTAAAACAACTACAAGCCAAAGACAAGGAAAAAGGCTTGGAAGCAGCTAGAGATAAAAATTCATCATTTCCAAGAGAACCACAACAAGGTTTATCATTAACATCTCAGCAAAAACAGTGGAGGCAAGAAGCCTGTGGAATGACATATTTCATAGTGCTCAAAGTAAAAACTGCCAACCATTCTATTTCAGACATACCATGAAGATACTGTGTGTTTGGTTCTAAACCATTTTAAATAAAGCAAATATTGTAGTAAAATGAGTCACAGGAATTTTTTGGTTTTGCAGTGTATAAAGTTACGTTATGCTAGACAATAGTTGCGTAAGTGCGCAATAGCATTTTGTCTATAAAAAGAAAACAATAGCTATACCTTAATTTAAAAATGCTTTATCAGTCTGGGCATGGTGGTACACACCTGTAATCTCTATGACTCAGGAGGCAGAGGCAGGAGGATTACAAGTTCAAGGCCAGAGGCAGTCTAGGTAACTTAAAGAGACCCTGTCTCAAGATAAAAATAAAAGTGGGACTGGAGGTGCAGCTCAGTGGTAGAATGCTTGCACAGTATGTGCAAGGCCACAGGTTCAACTCCCCAGTGCTCCCCCCCTCCAAAAAAAAAAAAAAACAACACACTTCATTGCTAAAAAATGCTAGCAGTCATCTGAGCTTTCAGTGAGTTGTAATCTTTATGCTGGAAAATTGCCTTTTCTCAGTGTTGGTGGTGATTTATTGATGGTGGGGGTTGCTGAAGATTAATGTGGTAATTTTATTTCTTAAAATAAGACTTTGATAAAGTCTGACTCTCATGAAAGATTTCTCTGTAGCGTACAATGCTGTTTGAGAGCATTTTACCCATACTAGTACTTCTTTCCAATTGAAATCAGTCCTCTCAAACTCTACTACTGCTTTGCCAATTAAGTTTAAGTAATATTCTAAAGTATTTTTTCTCATTTCAACAATTTTTATACCATATTCATCAGGAGTACATTCTATCTCAAGAAACTACTTATTTTGTTCATCTGTAAGAAACAGCTTCTTATCCATTAAACTATTGTTGTGAGATTGAAGCAGTCAGTCACTTCTTCAGACTCTAACCCTGTTTTTCTTGCTATTCCAACCACATTGGCAGTTACTTCTTTCACTAAAGTCTTGAATCCCACAAAATCATCTATAA
This sequence comes from Pedetes capensis, assembly GCA_007922755.1. Classification (NCBI taxonomy): domain Eukaryota; kingdom Metazoa; phylum Chordata; class Mammalia; order Rodentia; family Pedetidae; genus Pedetes; species Pedetes capensis. The sequence continues at coordinate 27,280 of VMDO01005356.1, forward strand.
GAAGTGGAATCAAATGCTTCCAAACGCCTATTACTATAGATATTTTGCTTTCCTATGAATCACAAATGTTCTCAGTGGCATCTAGAATGGTAAGTCCTTTTCAGAAGGTTTTCAGTTTACTTTGTTCAGATCCATGGGAAGTTCTAGTATGGCTAAGACTTGAAAGTAGAAGTTATTCCTTGGTCTACAGGTGTGGAGTGGGTTGTTTAGTTAGCAAGGGTGAGAACAACATCTCCTTGTACATCTCCATCAGAGCTCTTGAGTGAACTGGCAGATTGTCATCCAAGAATCTTTTGAAAGGAATCCATTTTTCTGAGTAGTAGTTCTCAACAGTGAGCTTGCCATTCAGGAACCCATGTCTTCGATGTGTTCTCATGTAGGTTTCGTTCCATTTGTAGAGTATAGGCAGAGTAGATTGAGTATAATACTTAAGGGTCCAAGGATTTTAAGAATGGCAAATGAATATTGGCTTTAGCTTAAACTAAAGGAAATTCAGCTGCATCAGCCCCTAATGAAATCCAGCCTGTCCTTTGAAACTTTGAAACCATCCTATGAAATTCCTAGATGGTATCTTCTTCCCATATGAGCCTGCACTAAAAACCTGTTGTTTAGTGTAGCTACCTTCATTAATTGCCTTAGCCATATCTTCTGGATAATTTCTGCAGCTTCCGCATCAACACTTTCACTTGGTACTTGGTACACATTCACTTGGTACTTCTGTGTTATAGAGATAACTTTTTTCCATAAACCTCTGCTAGCTTCAGACTTCCTCTGCAGGGTCTTCACAGAATTGAATTCTCTTGTTTATGTTTTGATTAAAGACAATGTTGTGGCTGGTTTAATCTTCTATTTAGACCACTAAAACTTTATATCACCAATAAGACTGCTTTTGTTTTTTTTCTTAGCTTACTTACTGGAGTAGAACTTTTAATTTCCTTTAAGAACTTTTCCTTTGCATTCACAGATTGGCTATTTGACCCAAGAAGCCTAGCTTCTGGCCTGTCTGTGCTTTTCCACATGCCTTCCACACACTAAGTTTAGTCATTTCTAGCTTTTGATATAAAGTGAGAGATTTGCCTGTCTTCTTTTCACTTGAGCACATAGAGGACATTGTAGGGTTAGTAACTGGCCTAATTTCAATATTTTGTTTCTGGGAAGAGAGGGCCCATGGAGAAAGAGAGAGAGCAACTGGTATGTGGAACAATCAGAACACATTTATCAGTTAAGTTTGGTGTCATATATTGGTATGATTCATGGCATCCCCAGTTACCACTATACAATAGCTAGCATCAAATACTAGCATCAAAGATCACTAATTACAGATGACTATAAAAGGCAAAATAATAATGAAAAAGTTTGGGTTATTGTGAGATCACCAAAATGTGACACAGAGGCACAAAGTAAGCATATGCTGTTGGAAAAACTGGTGCCTATAGAATTGCTGCACTCAAGAATGTCACAAACTTTCAATTTGTAAAAAGTGTAGTATCTGCAATGTGCAATAAAGCAAAGCACAATAAAGTAAGGTATCTCGTATTCAGAACTGAAGCTTTTGAATTACGAGGTAAACAAAATCTGAGAAAATTTGTTGTTAGCCAACCTATCTTACAAGAAATACTAAAGGTAGTTGTTCAGGCTGAAAGCAGGTGACTCCAAATGATAATTTTAATCTATACACAAAAAGCAAAAAAGCACTGGTAAAGGTAATTATCTAATATTAAAAGACAATTTAGGTACATCTTCTCCTTCTATGTTGTATTTTATATATATAACATGTATACAATGTATTATTGTGATGTATTTGCCAATAATAGGACGAAGGTAGATAGGAACAAAGTTGTATTACATTCACATGAACAAATGAAGAGAACCAGAAGTGATAAATAAAAAGATTGACATATAAATATGTATTTGCTCTCCTTTCTTCTCTCATCTTCTTTAGAAGTGTTTATAAAATTGTATAGAGTGGTAATTACAACAATATTGGTAGATTTGTAACATTTATAAATGTGAACTGTGTAACAGTACTTCAGCAAAAGAAAATAGAAGCCAGGAATGGTGGTGTATGTCTGTAATCCCACCACATGGGAGACAGAGGCAGGAGGATCATGGTAAGCTTGAGGCTAGCCTGGGCTACATAGTAAGAGTTTTATCTAAAAAGAGAGAGAGAGAGAGAGAGAGAGACTATAAATCAGAAGCTGTTCTGATAAATTAGTATGTACATGGTGAGTTCGTAGAGTAACTACTGAGGATATAACTTAACATTAACTAGTTTCATGCTTCTGGGGTCACATATGATTCCAGCATGCATGTAACTGTGCTTAAGTAAGTGCTATAATACCCCATGTCCAGCACCTACATGGGAGTCCTTTTGACCCTGCGATATGAAGGGTTAAAAAATACATAGAGATGCCAAAAAAAAATCATTAAAGAATGTAAATGTTACATTAGAAAATATGTACTAAGTGCAAAAGAAAGTGAGGTAGGAATTGTTGTTAGGTGCCATCTAGGTAGGTCTGACTTCCAGGGACTTTATGTACAAAAACCAAAAAACTCCCCAACACTGTGCTGTGCTGGACACTGTCAGTACTTCTCTGTTATTCAGGTGGTTTTCAATGGCTGATTGTTTTTGGGATTGCTTTGGGAGTGGATTGACAAGTCTTTCTCCTCTTTTTGTGGTGCTGGAGATTGAACACAGGGCCTCAGGGTACAGAGTGGCACTCTACCAATTGAGCTAAACCCCAGCCCAAAGTAGGAATAGCAGAACAAAAAAATGGGACACATAAACCAAACAGTAAAATGGCAGAGTTAAATCTAACTGTTTCAATAACATTAAATGTGAATTTTTAAGAAATGTAATCAAAAGGCAAAGACTTATTAGACTGGCAAAAACATGATCCAAACATGTGCTGTCTCCAGGAGACATTTTAACATACAAAGATACAAATGGGTTTAAAATAAAAGGATGGAAAAAGAGCTTGCAAGCAACTACCACAAGAAAGCTGGAGTGGCTATTTTGATACTAGAAAAAATAGACTTTAAAGCAAAAATGTTACCAGAATTAAGAATGGACATTTTATAATCTTATAAGTGTCTGTCCTGGAGATCTAACAACTATACACGTAATAGAGCGACAAGTACAAGAAGGAAAACTAAGAGAAATGAAGAAAAATAATTTGACAGTGGGTGTTGAAGAATATAATACACTGCTTTCAGTAATGAGTAGAAAAACTAGGAAAATAAAGTAGGAGGTTTGAACAACACTGTTAGCCAACTCTACCCAATAGCTATCTCTAAGACACTTTACCCAACACTAAGAGAATATACAGGGCTGGGGTTTAGCTTAGTTGGTAGATTGCCATGCTATACTCTCTGAGGACCCAGGTTTGATCCCCAGCACTGCAAACACGGAAGAAGGATATGGCAATCCAATCCCAAAGCAATCCTGAAACAACCAGTCATTGAAAGTGCTGTGAGGGTCACTATGAGTCAGATGCGACTTGACAGCACCTACCACCACCACCAACAACAGCAGAATATACATTCTTCTAAAGTATGTACTGGGAGAAGGACCTGGCAACCCACTCCCAAAAATCAATCTGCTACTGAAAACTGTATGAACAACAGAGAAGCATTAACAGTAGTGTTTCCCCTGTTGTACATAGGGTCGCTATGAGTCGGATACCAGCACCTAACAACAACAACAAAGTATGTACAACCATTCCAGTCACAAATGAAACCAGAAATCTATAACAAATCTGAAATTTCACAAATATGGGGCAGGTGAACATCATACTACTAAATAAGTCAAAGAAATTAGAAAGGATATTATGAAATAGTTTGAGGATGACCGGAAATGAAGGTATACTATACTAAAACCTACAGGATACCACTTAAGCAGTGCTTGGAAGGAAATTTATAGCTGTAAATGCCTATACTTACAAAGAAAGATCTAAAATCAACCTAACATTCCACCTTAAGGCACTGTTAAAAGGACACAGCGCAAAACAATCAGAATATAGGAAATAAAACATTACAGCAGAAATTGGTGAAATACAAAAACAGTAGAGAGAATCAGTGAAACCAAACACTAATTCTTTGAAAAGATCAACAAGACTGTTCTTATTGTTGTTGTTGTTGGTGGTGGTAGGTGCCATCAAGTTGGGTCCGACTCATAGTGACTCTATATACAACAGAAGGAAACACTCCCAGACACTGTGCCATGCCTGGCACGATGTCAGTGCTTCTCTGCTAGTCATAGTGTTTTCAATAGCTGGTTGTTTTTCTTGGGATTGTTTCAGGAATGGGCTGCCACTTCCTTCTCCCATTTTTGCAGTGCTGGGGATCAAATGCAGGGCCTCAGCACAGAGCAGCACTCTACCAACTGAGCTAAACCATAGCTCCGTTGTTCTTGTTAGGTGCCTTCAAGTCAAGTCCAACTCATAGCTACCCTATGTACAACAGAACAAAAAAACTCCCCTGTAGGGAAGAACTGGGAGGAAATTGGCAAAAACTCCCAAACTGGGAAAATGGCGTTTGAATATCTGGTTTGTAAGTTAGAAATCTAGGGAAAATGAAAGTAACTTGGTTGCATGTTTGTACAAAACCCTTCCTGATTGGACAATTGGACTGAAACCTGATTGGCTCAGGCCATTCCATGGGTGAACTATATAAAGAGCTGCGCTGCGGCAGCTTGATCTTTTTTGGCACGGCCCTTTTGACATCCCTTTCTGCGCCTTCTCGCCTGTCCCTGCCCGGACCACAAATGAGGAAGCGCCTCTCCCGCTGCTCTCCCCCGGACCTTCGGTGAGGAAATAATGCTCTTCCGTTGCAATCCTTGACAAGGAAAGGAACCTGCTCTCCCTCTGATCACCAAGGAAGCAACAGTTGTCTCCTCCTGACCACCGAGACGACCAACACAGGTGTTTGCCCCTGGAAGGCAAAAGTGCCTGAGGCTTTTCTTTTCTCCCGTCTCCGCCGGGGTCCTGAGGGCCGCAGGAGTCTGCGCCCCTCACCTGAGGGTCCTGAGTGAATTGTGTTTAATATCTGTGTGTGCGGTGGCGCAGCCCGTCTGAACCTCCAGGCCGGACTGGGAGGCACGCACCCCACACTCCCCAGCACAGTGCCATGCACATGAACTTTTTTATGTTTAAGCCCACTGTTGTAGCCACTATTCCAATACAACTGGTTGAGGATTTTCCTTTTTTTTTTTTTCTGTTGACCTGCCACTCTCCCAAACATCATGTCCTTCTCCAAGGATTGGTCCCTCCTGACAACTTATCCAAGATTCATTAAGATGCATTTTATCTATTCTTGCTGCCAAAGATCCTTGTGGTTGTACTTCTTCTAGGATGGACCTGTTGGTTCTTTTGGCAGTTCATGGTATATTCAATTATTCATCTCCAACTCCATAATTCAAAAGGCATCAGTTCTTCTACTCTCTCCCTTATTTGCTGTGCAGCTTTCACAAGTATATGATGTAACTGAAAACATCATGGTATGAGTCAGGTGCACCTTCATCTTCAATGTGATATCTTTACTTTTGAACAATCCAGTGGGTCTTTTGATTTCTTAACTCCTGCTTCCGTGGGGGTTGATTGTAGAACCAAGTAAAGCAAAAAATTGGACAACCTTAATCTTGTCTCCATTTATCAAGAAGTTTATTGACCCAGTTGTAAGGATTTTTGTTTCCTTGATGTTGAGGTGTAGTCCATACTGAAGGCTGTGTTCTTTGATCTTCATCAGTAAATGTTTCAAATCCTCTTCAATTTCAGCAAGCAAAGTTGTATTACCTGCATAACACAGGTTGTTAATGAATCTTCCTTCAATCCTGATGCCACATTCTTCTTCATAAAGTCCAGCTTCTTTAATTCTTCCCTCTGCATCGAGGTACAGTGAAAGGATACATCCCTGATACACACCTTTCCTGACTTTAAACCAAGCAGTAATTCCTTGTTTTATACAAAAAACTGCCTCCAAGGCCATGTATAAATTCCTCATGAGTACAGTTAAGTGTTCTGATATTCCTATTCCTTGCAGTGTTATCCATATGTAGTCATCCAGTGAAATGCTTTTGCATAGTCAATAAAACATAGACATCTTTCTGGTATTTGCTTTTGGCCAATATCCACTTGGTATCAACAATGATGTCCCTGGTTCCATGCCATACTAAGTCCGGGTTGATTTTTTAGCAGTCCCCTGTTAATGTATTGCTGCAATTGCTTTTGAATGATCTTTAGAAGCATTTTACTTGAATATGATATTAAAGCTATTGTTTGACAATTTCTGTGTTTGGCTGGATTCTCTTTCTTGTAAATAGGCTTAAATATTGATCCCTTCTAGTTAGTTGGGCAGGTAGCTATTTTCCAAATCTTGTGAACACCTCCAGTGCTGCATCTGTTTAAACATCTCAATTAGTATTTCAATTCCCAGAGCCCTGTGTTTCACCAATTCCTTTAAGGCAGCTTCCACTTCTTCCTTCAGTACCATTTGTCACTGATCATATGCAACATCTTGAAATGCCTGATCATCCCCAATTCTTTTTGGCATAATGACTCATTGTATTCCTTCCATCATCTTTTGATGTTTCTGATGTCTTTTAATATTTTTTTGTGTAGAATCCTTCACTGTTACCACTTGAGGCTTGAATTTTTTCTTCAATTCTTTAATCTTGAGAAAAACAGAATGCGTTCTTCTCTTTAGTTTTCTATCACTAGCTCTTTGCAGCCATTATAATATGTTATTTTGCCTTCTCAAACTGCTCTTTGAATTATTCTGTGTAGTGTTTTAACCTCGTCATGTCTTCTTTTACTTTAGCTGCTCAAAGTTCAAGGGCAAGTTTTAGCATCTCTTTTGATATGTAATTTGGTCTTTTCATTTCTTCCTGTCTTTTTAATTACCTTTTGCTTTCTTCATGATTGATGTCATGTCACAGCTTGTCTGGGTTTTGATCACTTTTGTTGTTTTCAGGTGGCCTTGAGTCCAGCAATCCACTCCCAGAGCAATCCCAAAAATGATCATGTGTGTCTAATATATCAAATCTGTTCTTGAAGTGGTCTCTGACCTGAGGTGGGATATACTCAAGATCCTACTTTGGCTCTTGTACATTTGTTCAAATTTTCTTCAATTTCAGTTTGAACCTGCATATGAGCAGCTGATGGTCTTATCCACAATAAGCACCTGGTCTGGTTCTGACCTCCAATATTGAGGTTGTCTGTTATCTCTTTCCACAAATGTAATCAGTTTGGTTCCTGTGTGGTACCTCTGATGAATTCTATGTATATAGTTGATGTGTATGTTGGTGAAAAAATGTATTTGCAATGAAAAAGTTGTTGGTCTAACAAAATTCGTTCATGCGATCTCCAGCATTGTTTGTTACCAAGACCATATTTACCAACCACTGAGCCCTCTTCATTTCTAACTTTTGCAATCAATCACTAGTAATTATCACTGCGTTTTGATTGCAAATTGATTCCATCAATTTCAGATTGTAGAAGCTGGTAAATACTTCCCACTTTTTCATTTGTGGCCTTAATGGGACAGGGTGCAAAAATTTTAATCATATTCTTATAACTGTGGATATTATTCTATCACTGACAGCATTGTACTTTAGGACAGATTATAAAATATCTTTTTTGATGATGAATACAATCCCATTTCTCTTTTAACTTCTCTTTTCTGCCATAGATGCCCAGCTGAAATCTGTCCATCATGGGTGGCCCTGCTGGTATGTGAGATACCAGTGGCATAATTTTCAGCATCACACCATGTAAGCCCCCACAGCATAACAAGCTTGGCAGAAATGGGGACTCTATGAGTATCTGATTCAAAATGGGCCAATATCAGTCCATTTTAGCTCTCTGATGCCTAGAATGGCAATATTTATGCACTCTATTTCACTTTTGATGATTTCTCATTTTCCTAGATTCACACTACTTACATTCCACATTCCAGTAATTTTGTCATACCATGGGAGCTTGTATGTTGCTGTGATGCTGAAAGCTATGCCACCAGTATTTTACATACCTGTAGGATCACTCATGTTGGACAGGTTTGAGCTGAACTTCCAGTCTAAAACAGACTAGGGAGAAGGCCCTGGCAGCTCAGTCCAAAATAATTAATTAGCCATTGAAAACCGTAAGAATAGCAGAAAAACACTTGTCAGATACGCTGCCAGAAAAAACCCTCTAGTTTGGAAGGCAATCAAAAAACAACTGAGGAAGAGTTTCCTCTGAAAGTAGAGTTGACCTTAAAGATGGGAATGGAGTAAAGCCATAGACACCTCCTTTTGCTGTTGTGGCACTACTCAAAATGAGAAGAAACAACTGCAAACATCCATTAATAATTGGGTTGTGGATTGTACATAGTATGAATCAGCAAGACTGACATACCTTTTAATAGATTAAGACACAAATTACCACAATGAAAAATGAAAGGAGGCATTATACTGACCACACATAAATAAAAAGGATCATAAAGGAATACTGTGTTTGTATTCTAGTATATTTGATGATGTAGATTAAATGGACATACTTCTATAAAGCGCTGGTATTTAGCTCAGTTGGTAGAGCGCTGCGCTGCAGTCTCTGAGGTCCGGAGTTCCATTCCCAGCACTGCAAAAGTGGGAGAAGGACCTGGCAATCCACTCTCAAGGCAATCCGGAAACAGTCAGCCACTGAAAACCCTATGAGGGTCGCTATGAGTTGGATACTGACTCAACGGCACCTAACAACAACAACAACTTCTATAAAGGCACTAGCGAAACTGGAAATACAGTCTGAGGAAACCTGGTAAAACATAAGAGATTGAATTAATAATCAAGACTGTACCCAAGAAAAAGCTCTGGTGTAAATAGCTCTTCTGATTGATTTGATCAAATATGCAAATAAGAATGTCACTTCTTCACAACCCTCCTGCCCTTCTTCCCCCTACAAAACAGTAGGGCATACTTGTCAACTTTTTCTGTGAGGAAATTTTTATCTCAATTGCAAAATCAGGCAAGAATGTCACAAATACAGTATACAACTATATCTTTTATGAACATGTACATAAAAATCCTTTACAAAATACTAGCTAACTGAATTCACCTACATGGGAAAAGTATTGTATACCATGACCTATTGGGATTTATCCCAGGAATGTAAGGTTGGTTTGGTACATAAAAATCTATTAATGTGCCATGTGCAGTGGCACACACCTGTAATCCCAGCGACTCGGGAACCAGGACCAGGAGGATCGCAAGTTCAAGACCAGAGGCAGTCTGTGTAATTCAGCGAGAGCCTGTCTCAAAAAATAAAAAAATGGGCCGAGGGTACAGCTCAGTGGTACCGCACTTGCAAAGCATGCAAGCACGAGGCCCTGGGTTCAACCCCCAGTACTGGGGGAAAAAAACCCCAAAAACTATTAATGTAATATGCCACATTAGTAGAACCCTCTCAAAACCATACGATTATCTCAAGAGATATAGAAAAAGCATTTGACACAATCCAACACCTTTTCATGAGAAAATGAAACAAAGTAGGCATAGAATGGAGCTTCTCAGCCCAATAAAGGACATTTATGAAACACCCCCCCCCCCATTTCTGTGAAGCTTGTCATGCTGTGGGGGCTTACTTGTTGTGATGCTGAAAGTTATGCCACTGGTATCTCACATGCCAGCAGGGCCATCCATGATGGACAGGTTTCAGCTGAGCTTCCAGATCAAGATGGACTAGGAAGAAGGACCCAGGACCACTTGTAAAACTATTAGCCATTGAAAACCTTATGAATAGCAGAGAAACACTGTCATGTACAGTGCTGGAAAATAGTTCCCCCAGGCTGTAAGACATTCAAGAAATGACTGGGGAAGAGTTGCCTTCTCAGAGTAGAGTTGCTTTCATGACAGGAATGAATTAAAGCCCCTGAATCCTCGTTTTACTGATGTGTCACAACTGAAAATGAGAGGAAACATAGTGAGTGCAAGATTGGCCTCAAATATAAAATCTCTATGCTGAGCAAATAATCCAAGAGGCTCGACTTTATGAAGAAGAATGCAGCATCAAGAATGAAGGAAGACTCATTAACATCCTTCATTATGCAGATGACACAACTTTGCTTGTTGAATCTGATTTATAGCATTTATTGATGAAGATCAAAGAATACTACCTTCAGTATGGATTGTGCCTTAACATAAAGAAAGCAAATCTTTACAGCTGGGTCAGTAAGCAACTTTATGATGAATGGAGAAAAGATTGAGGCTGTTGAACATTTTGTTTTACTTGGTTCTACAGTCACCATCCACAGAAGCTGGAGTCACGAAATCAAAGTTGCATTGCTTTGTGAAAAGTTGTTGGGAAAGATCCCTTTTTGAAAAGTAAAGATATCACTTTGAACATGAAGGTGTGCCTGACTCATGCCTACATATTTTTAGTTGCATCATATGCTTGTGAAAGCTGGATGGTGAATAAGGGAGATAAGAGAAAAACTGATCCTTTTGCATTATGGTACTGGAGATGAAAATTGAATGTGCCACGAACTCCCAAAAGAACCAGCAGGTCTGTCCTAGGAGAACTGCAGCCACAGTGCTCTTGAAGCAAGGATGGCTAGACTGTATTTTGCATATTTTGGACGTGTCAGGAGAGACCAATTCCTGAAGAAGGACATCATGTTTGGGAGAGTGGCAGGTCAACGAATAAAAGGAAGACCCTCAGCTAGATGGATTGGCATGGTGGCTGAAACAATGGACCTAAACATAAAAAAGATCATGGCCATATTTATTTCTAACATCAATTTAGTTAGATGAATTCTTTGATACAGGTATATAAAGGATGCAGTAGACTAGAGAAGATGGAAACTAACTCAGCTTGGGGAAAGAGTCAAGGAATGCTTCTATGCTACTTCCAGTGGGTAATGCTGTAGACAATATTACATGATGAGGTAGTTATATAAAACACAAAGATATATATATTTTTTTCTGTTTGTTTGTTTGCAGTACTAGAGTGTTAAATCTGGGGCCTTATACATACTTTTCTCCTTTCCTCTTCCCTTCCTTCAATTCTTACTTGGGGGTTGAACTTAGGACCTGCCTCACACATACTTTGCAAGTGCTTTACCACTGGGCTGCACCCCCAGCCATTTTTTATTTTTTATTTTTGAGGCATGGTCTCGAGTTACACAGGCTGCTTCTGGTCTTGAACTTGCCATCCTCCTGCCTCCACCTTTTGAGTTGCTGGAATTAGTCATGTGCCAACACGTGCCTGGCCATTTCTCTTAATAAAATGTTTTGACAATTCAAAAGCTATGAACTTGCCATAAAATCAGAATGTGTTCTATATTCTTTGGCCATAAACTACTCTGAGGAAAGAATCTTGCTTCTTATTACTCTGTTTGGAAGTACATTGAAGAACTAGTATTTATTAGGCAGAAAGGTCTGTTAGAGGATTCAACTCAGTGCTGTACATGTGCTAGGCAAGTGCTCTACCACTGAGCTGCACCTCCAACCTATTTTTTTATTTTATTTTGAGATATGGTCTCATGGAGTAGGCTGCCTCTAGCCTTGAACTCTTGATCCTCCTGCTTCAACCTCCCAAATGGATGGGTTTACAGGTGTGTACCTTGGCATCTAGCTAGTTAGATAAATTTTTAGCCTATTTAATCCTCATAGTTTTATTCTTGAAAAACCAAATTGACATTATTTAGTTGGATGAAAGTTGCCAGTCTTTATTAAACTAGTTACATATAAAAGTCACTCTGTCTCACTTAGTAATGCCTTAACTAATATTCTGACCCATTGTTGTTGTTGTTGTTGTGTGCCCTCAAGTTGGTATCTGACTCATAGTGACCCTCATAGGGTTTTCAATGGCTGATTGTTTCGGGATTACCTTGGGAGTGGATTGCCAGGCCCTTCTCCCATTTTTGCGGTGCTGGGAATTGAACTCCGGACCTCAGAGACTGCAGCGCAGTGCTCTACCAACTAAGTTAAATCCCAGCCCATTACCCAGGATCTGGTAATTTCATAGTACCAGCCTTTCATTCATCAGTCAGGGTTGCTGAACCATGACTCAATTTAATTAAAGCCGTGACAGCGGAGACCTGTCAGTAAATATGATGTGTGATCAAAACCATGGTGAATATTTAAACATAAAAAAATGACAATAAAAGACACATTGCTATTAATTCCCTCTGCAGTATCCCCCCTGGCTTAACACACCCTTATCCAATTATTCTTGCCACTTTCTGAAGCAGTTCTGGAAGTCCTATTTTGTTAGTGTCTTCCATGTCATGACATCACTTCTGGTAGTGCATTTTCTGTCAAATAAAAACATTGTGTTTTCCTCAACCTTATTCATTGGCTCTGGCACCATGCAATTTCTGGCTCTTCCCCAAAATCAAAATGACCATGAATGGTAAATGTTTTTAATCGATTCATGACATTGAGCCACTAACTAAAGATATTCAAGAAAGAGGATTTCCAAGCGGGGCTCGATGGTGTGTGATTGTAATCCCAGCAGTTTGGGAGTCTGAGGTGGGAGGATTGCAAGTTCAAGGACAGAGGCAGCCTGCATAATTTAGCGAGACCCTGTCTCAAGACAGAAAATTTTAAAATGTGCTGGGAGTGTAACTCAGTGGTACAGTACTTGGAAAATATGTACAAGGTCCTGGGTTTATCCCTCAAGTACTAACAGAAAAAAAAAAGAAAAGGACTTCCAAAACTGCTTCAAAAAGTGGCAAGAACGATGGGGTAAGTGTGTTTAAAGCCAGGGAGATTAATGGCAATATGTCTTTTACTGTAATAAATTATTTAAACATTCACTGTACCTTTTGATCACACCATGCGTGTCATCATGATACAGTTTATCAAGTGATTAAATATACGTATGATCAAAATTGTGTGAGAATAGAATTGCTGTTTAAAGAAGAACAGCAAGGTTTCAGAGTAGGGTAACAGTTGAGCAAAGTCTTGAAGAATTAGTAGTTTCCTGTACAGAAATTAAGTCTACCTTGTGGCATGAACTAGGGGTTTAAAAGAGCCTAGAGTCAAAACTGCTACATACGGTATAATTGTGTTTGCTTTTCTTTTTTCTTTCAAGATGTGAATAATCTTTGTCATTTGTTGTCTCTTATTGTAAAAATAATGTGTGCTCGATAATAGAAAGTCAGATAATAGGAAAAGTAGGTAGAAGTCACCCATTATCCCATTTTTTATATTTTGGGTCTTTCTGTAGTTGACTGTTTTTTGTTTTTTGCCAGTACTGAGGATGAAACTAGGGCCTTGCACATTTCTAGGCAAGTGCTATATCACTGAACTATATCCGGAGCCCTACAGTTAACTTTTCAGGACGAATTAACAGGCTTCTGTTCCTCCTCCTCTTTTCATTTTAAAGTAATATTAGTAATTCCTGATGGTAACTCTAGGTTGTTTCTTTGGCCTGTCCTTCATACAATAAGGTCGAGATCATTAAAACAACTGCAGTTTATAAAGTGAAGCATAAAGTGATATTTTAGTGATGTATCAAGGATCACAGAATGGCCGAGCCAGGCACGGTAGTGCACTCCTGTAGTCACAGTGCTTGGAAGGCTGAGGTAGGAGGACTGTCTGTGAGTTCAAGGCCATTGTGAGACATTGTGGACACATAGACAGACAGACAGACAGACAGATAGGTAGGTAGATAGATAGATAGATAGATAGGCTGACCAATAGACATACTGACTGACTGACCACCCAATCACCGAATGGGTATTTGAGTACTTTTAAAATTAGTAAATAAATCTTCCAGCATTCCAATTGGACCTTTGGTTCATTTAAGACTAGCTTGTTGGCAAAACTAAGTTTTATATATTTTCAAATGGCTTAGATTTTTCCTTGAAACTGAGCAGATCTACTCAGTTTGAACCAGGGCTTAAAACACGGGACAAATTGAGTTCAGGTTCACGTGCAGTTTTAGTATGTTAAAATTTAGAAGACTTGGGTTCAGAATTACAGTTTTACCGTTTTTTTTCTTTTCTTTTCTTTTCTTTTTTTGGTACTTGGGGTTGAACCCAGGGCCCCAAGCTTGCATATTTTGCAAGTGCTATACCACTGAGCTGCACCCTCAGCCCATTTTGTTTTTACATTTTTCAGACTGGGTCTCAGCTCAGTGTGTAGAGTGCTGCCCTGCAGTCTCTGAGGTCCCGAGTTCAATTCCCAGCACCGCAAAAATGGGAGCAGGGCCTGGCAATCCACTCCCAAGGCAATCCCAAAACAGTCAGCCATTGAAAACCTTATGAGGGTCGCTATGAGTCGGATACCAACTCGATGGCACCTAACAACAACAACAACAATCTCTGGTTTCAAACTTGTGATCCTCCTGCCTCCGACTACCAAATTGGTGGGATTACAGGCGTGTGCCACCATGCCTGGCTTAAAATTTTCATCTTATATGTAGATATATGAATAAGACTTTTTCAAATTTTTTCCCAATTTTTAAATACCTAATGGTGGTGCGCACACACACACACACACACACACACACACACACACACTCACACACACACTCCTGCAGCTGAACCCAAACCCATTTTTTCACTAGGTTCCAGTTCAGAAATATTCTTTTAAATGCTTGAACCAGAACAGGTTTTGTGTTTGGGTTCAGATTTGGTTTCAAGCCCTTCTATCTGCACATGGGATTTAAACCTGAATCTTCTAAATTTTAACATTGAATCTACACATGAACCTGAGTGCAATTTTTCACAGGTTTGAGGCTCTGTTTTAAACCCTTTACATTTAAATTTTCATTGCACCAAGCTAAAAGTACTGGGAAATGCAGAACATCAGAAATTAGTCTTTTACTTTTCTGATCATCCAGGGTTTCTTAAGCACAGATTATTATTAGCTAAGCATACTTTCTTTAAGACCTCAGTCTCTTCTAGAAGAGAATCCCATACTATCTGAAGTTGCTGTTAGATGGCATTTAGTTATGTCTGACTCATAGTGACACTATGTACAACAGATGAAACACTGCCCTGTATGGCACTGTACCATGCCCAGCACTATTGTCAGTGCTTCTCTGCTATCCATAGGGTTTTCAGTGGCTGATTGTTTTTTTCAGAGTTGGCTGCCAGGGCCTTCTCCCAAGCCTATAGCACCTGGTGTTCCCAGGGGTTCTCCCATCCAAGTACTAACTAGTCCCAACCCAGCTTAGCTTCTGCGATCTGATGGGATTGGATGGCAGTGGGGTACGGCTGCAGGCACTGTCTGAAGTACCATTGTTTAACTGGCAAATCAACTTGGTATTGTAGCAGTGAAGGGGAAAACAGGAGCTATAACGTTGTAGTTGTTGTTAGGTGTCATCGAGTTGTGTCTGACTCATAGGGATCCTTATAGGATTTTCAGTGGCTGATTGTTTTGGGATTGCCTCGGGAGTGAATTGCCATGTCCTTCTCTCATGTTTGCGGTGCTTGGAATCCAACTCAGGACCTCAGAGACTGCAGAGCTATACTCTCCCAACTGAGCTGAATCCCAGCCCCCAACTATAAAGTTACAAGGAGAAAATTGAGATCAGAAAATGACTCTGGATATCATCTGTGGAGCATTTTGTCCTTTGTTTCCATAAGTGCAGTTTTGCTGTGAGATGAATAGACTTGTAGCCAATTCTACCAGTAAGTTATTACTTTTATATGATAAATTTAAAAAGGACATATTCCAATAATGTTGCATTTGTACATGAATACTTAGTGCATTCTTAGAATTCTGTAGACTATGAAAAGTAGAACCACTTGTTCAGTTGTTTTTTTTTAACTATTTGTTTTTTAAATTATTGTTTCCTTCTTCAAACCTTAAATGTAGTAGGTGGATCAGAATTTATTTAGAAAGCTGAGATGGAATGGGGGAATACTAACATTCGAGTGTTTACTAATGGATAGGTACTGTGATATGAGAATTAAATGGGATAATCACAGTAAAAACCAGTGCCTAAAATACATATAAGTACCTAATAGTTATTACCTCATCCAACTCTAATAACAGTCATATGAAATGTATATATACATATATATACATATATACATGTATACATGTATATATGTATACACACCATATAGATAGATACATGTACAGTTTATATATTAACATCCTCACTATACGGTTGAGACATTGTGGCTCCCAGAGATTAACTGGCTCACAACCACAGAGTTCCTGTCAGAGCCACGTCCCAAAACGAGATGTGCTTAACTTAGAAGTCCAAGTATGACTAGTGTTTTCATTTGCAGATGCTGTAATACAGAATCATTGTAGGCAGCACCATTTGAATAGACTGTGCTGTGAATGGTGCTCCTTAAAGGTGTGACATGTGGCAGCTTTGAGGGCCCACTTTATTCCTGCCCTTCTTGCTTTCATTTATTTTTATGGTATTTAGGAGTTGAACCCAGGTCTTTGCACATAGCCTACAGCAATAGCACTGTGGCATCTGATCCCACCAGATCTTGGTAGCTAAGCAGGGTCGGGCCTGGTTAGTATTTGGATGGGAGCCCACTTGGGAACACCAGGTACTGTAGGCTTCGGAGAAGGACTCAGCAACCCACTCCCAAAATCAATCTGCCATTGAAAACCCCATAAATAATAGAGAAGAACTGACAGTAAATAGGTTTCACCTCTTGTACATATGGTCTCTATGGATCAGACACTGACTTGATGGCACCTAACAACAAGTCAAGACGTCTACCACTGGGCTTCACCACCACCCCATTTTTAAATCTTTTATTTTGAATGAATCTTGCTAAGTTATACAAGCTGCCTTTGGCCTCAAAGGCATGATCCTCTTGGCTCTGCCTCCTGGGTACCTGATGTTACGGCATGTGCCCCCATGCCCCAGCCTCCCACTCTACTTTACAAGCAGAAATATGAGCAAATCATTCTTTAGCCTGTGTCCTAATAAATATTTAAGTCATGTGTTTACAATAGCTGCTCAATTGTCTATTTTAGGCTTATAGTTTGCCTTCTCAGTTTAGCACTGTTTCCTATAGAACTCTTCTTTTTTTTTTTATTGGACATTTTTAATGTACACCTTAATGTGATTCATTCTGACATGCAGAACTCTTCTTTTAATATAGGTTACATGCGGATGAAAAGATCTGAATGTGACCCTTGGTGCCAGTTACATGAAAGCCAAAAGGCATACAGACAGAACAAATAATAGATCACGTTCAACTTTGTGAACCATTAGTTTATTGGAGACTTTTTCCAGAAGGTTTGGGTATTGCATAGTTAATAAAATATAGATTGACATCTTTCTGGTATTTTCTACTTCTGGCTAATATCCATCTGACATCAGCAGTGATGTGCCTGGTTCCACCCCCTCTTCTAAATTTGACTTGAATTTCTGGGAGTTTCCTGTCCATATACTGCTACAGTGGCTTTTGAATGATCTTTAGTAAAATTTTGCTTGTATGTGATATTAATGATATCATTTGATAGTTTCCACATTCTGTTGGATCCTTTATCTTGGAAATAGGCATAAATATATATTTCTTCCAGTCAGCTGGCCGGGTAGCTGTTTTCCAAATCTGTTGGTATAAACAAGTAAGTACCTGTTTGTTGAAACAAATGTAGCACTGTTTGTATCCCTGTTGGTATTCCATCATTTCCTGGAGCCTTGTGTTTCACCAATTCCTTCAAGGCAGCTCCCACTTCTTCCTCCAGTAACATTTGTTCTTGATGATATACAACCTTTTGAAATGGTTGGTCATCCACCAGTTCTTTTTGGTATAATGATTCTGTATATTCCTTCCATCTTTTGATGTTTCCCATTTCCCTATAGGACCTTCAGTATTGCCACTTGAGGCTTGAATTTTTTGTTCAATTCCTTAAGCTTGAGAAAAAGTGTGTCCTTCCCTTTTGGTTTTCTGTCTCCAGCTCTTTGCACACATCAATATTTGCTTTTAACCAGAAACCTTAAAACTACTAGAAGATAAGAAACACATTCCAACACAGAAATAGGAAAGCATTTTCTTAATAAGACTCCAGTTGCTCAGGAAATTGCAACACGAATTGCCAAATGGGATTACATGAAATTAAAAAGCTTCTATACAGCAAAGGAAACAATCAAAAGAGTTAAGGAAGAGCTCACTGAGTAGGAGAAAATCTTCACATCCTGCACATCTGACAGAGGACTAATTTCTAGAATTTATACAGAACTCAAGAAAGCAAATCCCAAGACGACAGGTAACCCAATATAGAAGTGGGCAAAGGAAATGAATAGACAGTTCTCAAATGAAAAAGTTTGTAAGACTAAGAAGCACATGAAAAGATGCTCAATATCCCTAGCCATTAGGGAAATGCAAATCAAAACAACTCTGAGTGAGATTCCACCTAACTCCAGTAAGAATGGCCAAGATAAATAAAACAAATAACAGCAAATGCTGGTGAGGATGTGGAGGAAAAGGACCCTTTTTAGACTGTTGGTGGGACTGTAAATTGGTTCAGCCGCTTTGGAAATCAATATGGAGATACCTCAGAAAACTAAAAATAGAACTGCTATACCACCCAGCTGTACCAGTCCTGGGAATATACCCAAAGGGAAACAAGTCATACAACAGAGACCTGCATCCCCATATTCAGTGCAGCACTCTTGACAATAACAAGGATATGGAACCAACGAAGGTGCCCATCAGTGGAAGAATGGATAAAATTTATGGTACCTATACACAACGGAATACTACCCCGCAATAAAAAAAATTGAAATAATGTCATTTGCAGCAAAATGGATGGAACTGGAGAGTATCATCTTAAGTGAGTGAATGCAAGCTCAAAAAGAGAAATACCATATGTTCTTACTCATGTGGGAGCTGAATCTTACTTAAAGGAAGAAAAAAATCATATACATAAGTTGATATATAAAAATACACAGTTAAATTAAACTTAGGGAGGCAGGGACAGTATAAAGAGTAGAAAGGAGGAGGGAGGCAACTAGCAAAGGGAAGCACAGATTGAGGAAGGTAGGATGGGGAGGAGAATCAACGAAGAGGGATAAAAGGGGAGAGGGGAGTCTTAGTGTAAATGATGCAACTTCATGAGTACATGGGAAAAATAGAGGAATATAACCCAAATATGCATGTGAGTTTTACTACATATTAGTCAAAAGATTCCATAAACCTTGTTGTTGTTGTTAGGTGCCGTTGAGTTCGGTATTCGACTCGTAGCGAGCCTCATAGGATTTTCAATGGCTGAGTGCTTCAGGATTGCCTTGGAAATGGATTGCCAGGCCCTGCTCCCATTTTTGCAGTGCTGGGAATTGAACTCGGGGCCTCAGAGACTGCAGTGCAGCACACTACCCACTGAGCTAAATCCCAGCCCTTCCATAAACCTTGTAAGTTGATAAAAGTGTAACCAAAAATGATGTAGTAGTTGCGTGATAGAAAAAGCCAATGTTGTATTACTCTGTACCCCACCAACATTTGCCAAGAAAGAAAAAAAAAAGATTTAGACAAAAAAAAAAAAAATTGCTATTCGTCTTCTGAAGCTGCCCTTTGAAATCTTCAGTTTAGTTGTTTAACTTCTTCATGTCTTAGCTATACATTGTTCAAGGGCAAGTTTCAAAGTCGCTTGACATGCAATTTAGTCTTTCCTTTTTATCTTGTCATTTTAATCACCTTTTGCTTTCCCTTGAATGATGTCTTTGAAGTTATGTCACAACTCCTCTGGTTTTCTATCACTAGTGTCTAATGCATTAAACCTGTTCTTGAGGTGATCTCTGCACTCAGGTGGGATATACTCAAAGTCATATCTTGGTTCTCTTACACTTGTTCTGATTTTCTTCAGTTTCAGTTTGAATTTGCCTGTGAGCATTTGATGATCTGATGCACAATTAACACCTGGTCTTGTTCTGACATTCAGTATTGAGGTTTTCCATCTTCTCTTTCCACAAATGTAGTGTTTGGTTCCTGTATGTTCCATCTGGTGAAGTCCATGTATATAGTCGCAATTTATGTTGGTGAAAAAATGTATTTGTAGTGAAAAGGTCATTGGTCTGACAAAATTCTCTCTTGCGATCTCAAGCATTGTTTCTGTCACCAAAACCAGGTTTTCCAACTACTGAGCCTTGTTCTTTGTTTCCAACTTTTGCATTCCAGTTACTAGTAATTATCAGTACATCCTGATTGCATGTTCAGGCTATTTCAGATTTCAGGAGCTGCTAAAAATCTTCCTATCTTCATTTGTGACATTAATGATGGGTGCATTAATTTGAATAATAGTCATATTAACTGGCCTTCCTTGTAGTTGTATGGATATTATTCTATCACTGACAGCATTGTACTTTAGGACAGATCTTGAGATGTCTTTTTGATGATGAATGCAACCCCATTTCTCTTTAATCTGTCATTCCCAGCATTGTAGACCATATGATTATCTGATTCAGAATGGCCCATGCCAGTCCATTTTAGCTCACTGATGTCTAGAATTTTGATGTTTATGCACTCCATTTCCCTTTTGATGACTTCTAATTTTCCTAGTTTCATACTACGTACATTCCACATTGTAATTATTAATGGATGTTTTTGGTTGTTCCTTCTCATTTTGAGTTGTGCCCCATCAGCAAAAGGGAGTGTCTGGGGCTTTACTCCATTTTCATCATTAAAGTAGACTCTACTTTGAGGAGGCAACTCTTTCCCTATCATATTTTGAGTGCCTTCTGACTGGGGGGCTCATTTTCTGGCAGTGTATTTGACAGTGTTTCTCTGCTATTCATAAGGTTTTCAGTGGCTAATTGTTTCGGGAGTGGACTACCAGGTCGTACTCCTTTGTCTGAGTCTGAAAGCTCAGCTGACACCTCTCCGCCATGGATGACCCTGCTAGTATCTAAAAGCTGTGGCATAGCTTTCAGCATTACAGCAGCATGGAAGCCCCAACAGTGTGGCATACTGACAGAGGTATGGAGGTGAGGCTAAATAGAAAGGGAAAATTTGGTGGATATGAGAAGGAAAGAGCCCTTACCTTGGTATATTATTTAAGTCTCACTGACCAATAATGAAGGACTTTAACTCAACCATTAAGAAAGCTCCTATGAAAACTCTCTTCATGTAGACATTATTTTGAGAAATAATTTAAATTCAAATGGAGTAGTAGCTATGTTATTGGGAAGACTTGGGGAGTGCAGGTAGATGTGTCCAGAGCACGTGTCTGGGAATCTGGCAGCAAAACCTTGGTGCTTGTATTTTGGATCTGGGGAGGTACCAATGAGATCAAAAGAAGAAGTTCTGTTGTTATACATTTTATGGATTGTCTGGAAGAGGGGAAAGCAAAATTTAAAGGTAATGTATATTTTGACCTCAAGCATAACTTTCTGCTATTTTAATATTTTCATCATTTAAAATGTCTCTTAAAAATAACCTCTCCATGCTGGCCATCTTCACAGCAGGCATTTTGTTAGTTGTGTCAGAATTCTTGAGTCTCAGCTTGCAGAATTCAAACCAGATCCTGGAGTGTCCCCCAAAATTCCATGTCCCTCAAAATTTCCGCTTTCTCTGTCCTGCCTCAGGAATTCCCAACCACATGCTCATCTCTCTCTCTCTTGAACAGGCCGTGCTCATATCTTAGACATGTACTATGATTCTTTCTTAGAGCTCTCTCTCTCTCTCTCTTTCTCTCTTTCTTTCTCTTTCTGTCTTTCTATTTATATGCATCTGGGCTTCTCTCTGAAGCATCCACCACCCCTTTCCTTTACCTAATAAACTTCAGAATGCTTCACCCTTAGTGATTGGTCCTGAAATTCATTTTTGCAACTGAGCAAGGACTCAGCTTTCACCTGAGTGGAGGTCCCAAGAAAGGGGAACCTTTTAGGTTAAATCTGTAGGAGCTGGCCTGCAGCTCTCACTGCTGCTGACACTCTTAACAAGTCTGGGATTAAGCAGTTGCTTGTTTACTCAAGTTGTTTGTCTGTACCAGAGCCAACAAATGTGCTGGCCTAATTGAGTCTGTGACTATTTTTTGTAAATAAAAGTTAATAGGAACATATCCTTATTCATTTGTTTATGTATTATTTTGGGCTTCTTTCATCCCACAAATGCAGAGTTCAGTAGGTACAAGAGAGATCTTGTACTATAATACACACAGATATACAGATGACCTACAGCACTAAAATATTTATCATCTTGCCCTTTCCACATATTTCCCAAGTCATCAATACCATTAAGGCCTTAGTTTGTTTTTGCTATCATTTCAGTTGATTTTGCCTGCAGCGGTAGCCCTGTGGCGTCCGATCCCGTCAGATCTCAGAAGCTAAGCAGGGTCGGGCCTGGTTAGTACCTGGATGGGAGACCACCCGGGAACACCAGGTGCTGTAGGCTTGGGAGAAGGACCTGGCAACCCCCTCCCAAAAAAATCAATCTGCCATTGAAAACCCTATGAACAGCAGAGAAGCACTGCTGTTTCCCCTGTTGTACAGAGGGTCGCTATGAGTCGGATACCAACTTGACAGCACCTAACAACAACAACAAACAACTGGGATTTAGCTCAGTTGGTAGAACACTGTGCTGCAGTCTCTGAGGTCCCGAGTTCAATTCCCAGCACCGCAAAAATGGGAGCAAGGCCTGGCAATCCACTCCCAACACAATCCCGAAACAGTCAGCCATTGAAAACCCTATGAGGGTCGCTATGAGTTGGATACCGACTCGATGGCACCTAACAACAACAACAATAACTTACTATTCTGATGTTATCTCATTGTCACAAGAGTTTCCTCATGGTTCTGTATTCATATTCCAAGGTAAGGGGGTAGAACCAGTCATGCCTTTTTATTTATTTATTTATTTTTTTGAGGTATTGGGGATCAAACCCAGGGCTTCTTGCATGGTAGGCAAATGTGTACACTGAGCCACATTGTCAGCCCTCGTGCTTGGAAAAAGTATTCCTGGAGCTTCCAAAACCAGCCAACTTCTGTTCTCAGCTTGGTGGCTAAAATGGTGTTACATGATAAACCAGAACCATTAGGAGAGTTGAAACTACTCACTTTTGTAGCCTTTAGTAGAGGTAGCCAAAAGTAAAGATAAATTTCACCCAGTCCTTTATCATGGTGAACAGTTTATGTGCACCCCAGCATTGATTCTCAACGTATACTTTATTGTAAGTAAAAATTACATGAGATGATTCCTATAAAATATAAATTTGGGGGCCCAATGCAGAGAGGTTTTTCTTGGGTGAAGCCAAGAGGTTTGCATTTTCAAAAAAGGCCAGAGATAATTTTGATGCCTGCACAGAACCTTTGAAAAAAATTACTCCAGTGGCATTTTAGTTTGAGATTTTTATCTGTGGCAGTGTCTCTCAGTACTGGCTGTGTACCAGAATCACTGCTGATTTGATTCTGCTCAGGCTGTCCATTTTCCGAGATTGATACAGTTGTCAGAATGAGAGGTGAGGGACAAAAGGAGATGCAGGTATTTGACTTGTAAAAGCCTCCCCGATAACTGGTAATTCTTCTGTTGCATAGTTGTGGCTAAAAAAAGTTAAGGTAATTTCTGAGTGCAATCCCCATACTAACAGCATCACCATCTCCTGGGAAATTTGTAGAAATGCAAAATATCAGACCCCACCCCAGATTTACTGAATTGGAAACTCTGGTAGGACCCAACAGTCTGGTTCAACAAGCTCTCCAGGTGATTCTGGTGCATGCCAAACTTTGAGAACTTTGAAAGGCATTGCTTAATGTCTTCCAGCTGGTCCTAGACAAAATTAGTTGACTGTCTTGAAAAATAAAACCAAAAACTGGGACAAGTGGAATAGTGATGAGTGGTGAGAAACTCTTAATTGATTTGGTTATGTATATTCTAATGTCACAGGTAGTAATTTTGGAACCGAATTGAAGGTTCACAAATGATATAACATGGTAATTGTTTTTTTTCTTGGTAATGCTTTTTTAGTGTACAACTTAATGGGTTTCATTCTGACATTTCCATACATGCATATCATACATTGCTCTTGTTCACCTCCCTCAGTACCCTCTCATGACCACCCCACTGCTGATCTCCTTCCTCCGCATCAGTGGTCCACCTTCTGCTTGCATGTCTTGTTTGTATGCATGTGTATGTGTGTTTGTCCAGATGCTACCTTTGAGAGCAAAAAATATGTTTTTCTTTCTTTCCTCCTACTACCCTATCTTTTTTTTTTTTTTTTTTTTTTTTTTTTTTTTTGGTGGTACTGGGGGTTGAACCCAGGGCCTTGTGCCTGCATGCTTTGCAAGTGCTGGACCACTGAGCTGCGTCCCCAGCCCATTTTTTTACTTTTTGATACAGGGTCTCACTAAGTTACACAGACTACCTCTGGTCTCGAACTTGCAGTCCTCCCGCCTCCACCTCCCAAGTCTCTGGGATTACAGGCATGCGCCACCGCCCCCGGCTCCCACTACCCTATCTTCTTGCCCCTTTCCCCTTTTCTCTCTAGTCCCCCTTCTACTTTTATAATATGATAATTGTTGAGCACTGTATTTGATCTGATTATCGAAGGCATTGGTTGGTTTACTATTTTTAAACAGCTCTTAAAAATCAGCATTGAAGCCAGGGACAATGGCACAAGCCCGTAATACCAGCAACTTCACTTGGGAGGTGGAGGCAGTGTGTTTAACTTAGCAAGATGCTGTCTCAAGATAAAAAATGAAAAAGTGACTGGGGGTGGAATACAGTGGTAGAGCACTTGCAAAATATGCTCAAGGCCCTGGATTTAACCCTCTAGTACCACCAAAAAAAAAAAAAAAAAAAAAAAAAAAAAAAAAAAGATCAGTGTTGTATTTTCTAGCCTTTATAAGGAAGGACTAAGAAAATCAAAGACAGTCATTTTGTTTTTGTTTATTTTCCAGACTTGAAGTTTATAGAGCCACAAAACCTCAAAACAGTAAAAGTTTTTTGACTAGGTTCTTTAGTATCCCAGAGGTACCTCTGTTACTGGAATTTTGCTTTCTAACCTCTATGTTAATTTTATTATGTAAACCTCATTCTCTTTAACAATCCCACAGCCCCATTCATTTAAAATTTTTTGTTAGTTTTTCTTTCTCAGAAAGCTGCCCAAATCAGCCCCCTTTTTTTCCTCCTGAGTTCCTTTTCCTACATTTTTATTGTTAATTTTTCTAGTATTTCTTGAATAAGCATTTAGTGATAATATTGGTTTTTTTCATTTGTGGTTTTTCTTATCATTGGATGGTCTCCACTTGATTGTGTACTTGTTTACTTCCTTTTTGAGCAACTACTAACAAACCATCATGACTCCATAAAAATACTTGATGTGGGGCCAGAGGTTTGTAGAGTGCTTATCTAGCATGTGTGAAACCCTCAACACCACCATAAACACTTAAATACGTGTATACATACATATTAAAATACTTAATGTTATTAAAATATAGTGTTTTTATTCCTCAGGTATATTTTATATACTCATCTCTTCAGCTTTATTCAGGTGTCTCAGAGAAACCTTCCTTCTATATTTGTAGAAGACTTATAGCAGGAGTCATAAAATACGTGTGGAAATTTATTACCTAATAAATATGTTTCTGTTAATAACTTTTGAAAGCAAGCACATTTTTCTTTTTGCTTAAGTATAAGAGAAGCCATTAAAGATATTCTTCTTAAAAGCATTATTTCCTATCAGATGTATAAAATTCCAAATATTTTAATTATTAAGAAGCTTATGAAAAATGTTAACATTGACAGGCTATCCTATATCTTTCTGAGTATTAGTTTCAGATTCACTATGCACTTTTTCATGAAAAATTATGAATTAAGAGAGCAGTTGCAATTCTTATTTGTTGTAGAGCTGGTTTTATTCTACTTTTAAAAAACATTCAGAAGATACCCATGTAACAAAAGAAATAATACTTTTCTTTAGAATGTGGATCCATTTTAGCCATTACTGGCCTCTCTCAGTTTGCTGATTGTGTGTTTTTCTGACTCTTAGATTGTAGGGAATGGAAGTGAGCAGCAGCTGCAAAAAGAACTAGCAGATGTGCTGATGGATCCTCCCATGGATGACCAGCCAGTGGACAAGGAGCTTGTGGAAAGGTCACAACTGGATGGTGAAGGAGATGGGCCTCTTTCTAATCAGCTCTCAGCTTCATCCACCATTAACCCTGTGCCATTAGTAGGGCTCCAAAAAACAGAGATGAGCTTGCCTGTGAAACCTGGACAAGGAGGTTAGGATTGCTGCATTGCTTGCATAACTGAAGGTTATTGTTTTTAATATTTGAGTGTCTGCCCTGTGCCCAATTTGATTCAGAGCAAGATTAAAACCATTATATAAGTTCTCTAGAAACTCCAGATTCTAGATCTAGGGAGATGTCTTTCGTGTGTGTGTGTGTGTGTGTGTGTGTGTGTGTGTGTGTGTCACATTCTAATATCCTTTTAACTGTATTTCACTTATAGCAAAGAAAGAAAGTTGTTGTTAGGTGCCATTGAGTTGGGTCTGACTCATAGTGACCCTACTCACAACAGATGAAACACTACTCAGCATTGTGCCATGCTCAACACTGTTGTCTGTACTTCTCTGCCATTCATAGGGTTTTCACTGGTGATTGTTTCAGAAATGGGCTGCCATGGCCTTCTCCCAATCCTGCAGCACTGGGTATTCCCAGGTGTTCTCTCTTCCAAGTACTAACCAGGCCTGACTCTGCTTAGTTTCCTAGATCTGAGGGGATCGTACACCATGGTGATATGGCTGTTGGCAGAAAGAAAGAAAAGCAGTAATTAAATTACATTGGGTTAGCAGTAGTTAAATGACAATAAGGAGTCTTAGTTTTTCAGAGCACTTAAAGAATTTTCCAGAAAAGAAGGAATTTGAGTACAGAGTTGGAGAAATGTAAAGGGATGATGCTTGGTGAAATGATGTTTACTACAGCCCTGTACAACTCTCTGGATAGTTGCCCAGTTGGAAAAGGGAGAGTAGAGCTAGAGACTGAAAGGCATAGCAAGAAAGGAAGAAAAGGACAAAGCTAAAGACTAATTTGGAAAAATAGGGTGTTAAAACTGTAAACATTACTGGGAAAGTGAAAGCGAGAAGGTTAAGAGAACGTAATATAGTGGCTAAGATGATGAATGAAGTAATTATAACGATAGATCAGGAAGAAGAAAAATCAGAGATAGGACTCTTCAGAGTCAAATACTAAATAATTGACTTAAATGTAAGTTATAAAGTCAAAGCAAATTAGAAGAGATGGAAAAGTGAATTAGATCTGAATCTCTGGTCACTTTTTGGGTTTGCAATTAACTGTGAACAATAATTTTGGTGCTGCAGAGTTCTAGTGTGAGGTCTGTGGCATGTATTTCTGGGGTATGGCATGTTATCTCATTAGTACTTAATTTTAGAACCTTAATGTTATTTATGGGTTTTTACTTGGTGTTCATATCAACACAATATCAAAATATTATCAAAATATCAAAATATTATTCTTTTTCTTTCAGATTCTGAAGTGTCAAGTCCTTTCACACCAGTGGCTGATGAGGATAGTGTAGTTTTCAGTAAACTAACTTATTTAGGCTGTGCTTCAGTAAATGCTCCCAGGAGTGAAGTAGAAGCCTTAAGAATGATGTCGATTTTGAGAAGCCAGTGTCAGATTTCACTGGATGTCACCCTCTCAGTGCCAAATGTATCTGAAGGAACTGTGAGGTAAGAGCAGCTTCTTGAAACCTTTGTAGTCTTTACATTAGATCTCTGATCACTTGTTTTATAAAGAAGCAATGGTGAATTAAATACATAATTATTTTATTCTTGTAAGGCTTAATTCATTTGGCCCTCACATTATCGTATCTTCCAAGAATTGTAACCCTCATGAAAAATAGGCATTCATTTGTAACAGTTTTGTGTACTCTCCACACCCCAATTCTGTATAGCATATTAGACACTTAAATGATTTGGTGGTAATTGAAATATACTGGCCATGAGAATGTGCCTAACAAATTAATTTACGTTTTCCATGTTTCCCCTTTAACAGTACGAGCTTGACATACCATTTCAAGATGGAATTTCATGCTGATTTTGGAAATCACAGAGAGCTATGCATAAATTTTAGCTATTCCAGTACAGCTGCTTCATTTTTAACATGAAACTGAGGCTCAGAGATGTCTCTAGAAATAGTTATTTACTCTAATTAGAAGAAATCATTAAAGATAGCCAACCACTTCTATTACCAGCCAGCTAAATGTAGAACTGTTAAATAATCAGATGAGCACATCTAGAAGAAAATAAATATTTCTGTTACCGGAAAAAAAAACAAAAAAGGAAAAGAAAAAAAAGATGCTTATTTCAGAAAAATCAGAGAACCACAACCAAGCAAAAACCCTAATTCTATTTATCCAATCGATAAACACAGTTAGCATCTTGGCTTATTAAGACTCTTTTTGTGTATATGTGTGTAGTTAGCTATGTTTTTCCTTTTTTTAAAATCACTATGACAAATATCAGAGAGAAACCATTTAAGAGGTGGAAAGATTGTCAGGTGAGACAAAGTCACACTTTGTAGCTGAAGCTAGCCTGGGACTTTCTGTGTAGCCCAGGCTGGCCTCAAACTCATGGTGATCCTCATGCCTCAGCCTCCTGAGTGTTGGGGATTACAGGCATGCACCACCACTCCCAGCTGAAAGGAGGAAAGATTTATTTGGGCTCACAGTTGCAGAGATTTCAGTCCACGTCCACTGGCTCAGTGTTTCTGGGCCTGTGGTGAGGCAGAAAGCATCATAGAACAGTATGGCAGAGGAAGGCTCCTCACCTCCTGGAAGCCTGGAAGCCGAGAGGAGCAGGGAGGTGGGGGAAGAGATGGAGAAGGAGGAAGGAGGAAAATAGGAGGAGGGGGGAAAGGAGAGGGGGAGGGAGAGAAGAGGGAGAGGGAGAGAGAAGGATTGAAGGATACTCAAAGGTACTGGAGACAAGACGTAGTCTTCAAAGGCACACCCCAATTACCTATTACCTCTAGCTAGGTCTCATCTCTTAAGGTTCTGCCATTTCCCAAAATAATGCCACCAGTTGGAAACCAAGCCTTTATTGCATAAGCCTGTGGGGGACATTACATATTCAAATGATAATAGTATGTATGTGTGTATGTGTATTATACATGTATATATAATTTATAATTCTTAGAATCAACATTTTTTACAAGCAGTGAAATTTTACCATCTTTTGGTTTTATATTGTAAACCTCTTTGCATGTCAATAAATATGATTAAAAATTTTGCTTTATTATGGCACATGAACGGCTTATACATAAATAACATATCTCTTAGACATTTCAAAAGTTTTTTTCTCTTAATGAGGAAAGCACTTATAGTCCCCAAGATTAATTACTATATAGACACATAAGTACTTTATAAATAGGTAAGTTGCTCTGTGTTTATACATGTATTTCCTTAGAATCAATTCCTAGAAGTAGGCTAATTGGGTCAAAAGTTTCCTCATTTTTATTGTTTCTGATATCTGGTCAAATAGGTGTATAAATAAAATTGATTCAATTTATACTTTATAAGCCGTGTACATGTTTCTTAGTACCCTTAGGCTCATTTTGGATTTTTATGGTAAGAGTAGTAGCTACATGTGGAGAGTAGTAGTAAGTTAAATAGTTTATTTGCATATGTAATTTTTTCTCTTGAGTATTTAAAGAAGAATTTCAAGCTGGGTGCAGTGGCGCACACCCGTAATCCCAGTGACCTGGGAGGCAGAGACAAGAGGATCGCAAGTTTGAGACCAGAGGCAGTCTGCATAACTTAGTGACACCCTGTCTCAAAAAGTGAAAAAATGGGATGAGAGTGCAGCTAGTGATACAGTATTGAGGCCCTGGGTTCAACACCCTAGTATTGCAAATACATAAATACATAAGTACGTAAATAAATAAATAAAAGTCACAAAGACTCAAATTCTGATTTTAATTACATTTGTTAATGGAAAATTTTTTGTGTGTGCATTTTTTGTACTTGGGTGTTGAACCAAGGGTCTTTCACATACTTTGCAAGTGCTCTACCATTGGGATGCACCCCTAACCCATGTTTTTCTTTTAAGACAGGGTCCCCGTAAGTTATGCAAGCTGCCTCTGGCCTTGATTCTGTGAACCTGCTGCCTCAGCCTCCTGAGTTACTGTGACTACACATGTGTGCCACCATGTCTAGCAGTGGAAAATGTATAAAATCTTTGTTTTTTAGTGAGTACTCATTCTCCCAACTGAAGTTATACTTTGTTCTACAGTATTTTAATTCTGTAAAGAAATAAGAAAATCTATTTTGCCCCACATTTTTACAACTATCTTGAAAGTCTCTTCAAACTTGAGTTAGATCGGCTTCCTAGGTATTTGCATTTTGAACAGAGTCTTCTGGGTTTTCCTTTGTCAGTAGTTCTGTTCTGCAATATTGAAATTGTGTAGCTTTTTTTTTTTCTCAGTACTTAGCGGGCAAGTTGAACACAGGGCCTTGCACATACTTTGCAAGGGCTTTACCATTGGGCTCAACCTGCAGCCCCTTTTTTATTTTTTATCAAGACAAGTCTCACCAAGTTATGCAGGCTGCCTCTGGCGTCAAACTTGCGCTTCTCCTGCCTCCACCTCCTGAGTCACTGGGATTCCTTTGTGCCTGGCATGAGTTCATAGTTTCTTTCCAAGCCTTTCATTGTTACGCTGTTAGTTCCCTGACCAGAGTCTGGAATATTGTAGGTATCACATAAATACTTGCTGAGTGAATAGATTTTGGGTGAATGTTACCCCTTTCATTTTCATCGAATAGCATCCTTTTGTTCTTTTTTTTTTTTTTTCCTTCTTTTTTTTGTGGTACTTGAGATTTCAAACCTAGGGCTTTGCACATGCTTTTGCAAGTGTTCTGTCATTGGGCTACACATCCAGCGCATTTTTCATTTTTTATTTTGTGTCAGAGTCTCATGTTACACTAGCTGCCTCTGGCCTTGAATTTTCAGTGCTCCTGGCTCAGCCCCTAAAGTTGCTTTTAGCCATGTACCACCATGCCCGGCAAATCTTTTGGATTTTATTGATGATTCTTTTTGGGCAAGTTAACATTTTGTATAATCTTTCTCCCCTTGCTTGCCGTGAAACAAAACATGTTTCACTCTTTTTTTTTTAATTTATTTTTTAAATTACAAAGTAGATTAGAACATTCTTTTAGAATATAATCAGAAGGACAGCTTTCATACTCTATTTTGGTAGTCTCATTTCCCTGTTGATCTTATCCTTATTAGCTGCAGAGTATATAAGAAACATGAAGCAGAGTTAGGTGGCATACATCTGTAATTCCAGTGACTCGGGGGGCTGAGGCAGGAGGATCACAACTTTAAGGCCAGAGACAGCTTGCATAACTTAGCAAGACCTATTCTCAAAGTAAAAAGTAAAAAATGGGCTGAGGGTGCACCTCAGTGGCAGAGTGCATGCGAAAGCATGTGTGATTCCCTGGGTTCAACCCCCTAGATCTGCAAAAAAAAAAAAAACAAAAAAAGGTAAATAAAAAAATAAAACATGTTTATTGTTATTTCTACTTGCCTCCTGCAAACATGAGATGATAGTTTTTAGTACCATTTAGATTTAGATTATATAATTAATTACTTCAGCAAGCCACATATGATTTATTTATTAAATTTAAGATTAATAGGATTAGTAGACCAAAAGTGTCGTTATATGATCAGTGTGGTGGAATAATGTTTTAAATCTTAATATGAATGTGGTGCAGATTATTGACAGTTCGTCTAATCTGTCTTTTTTTGTTTTTGTCTGAACAGACTCTTAGATCCTCAGACAAACACGGAAATAGCAAACTACCCTATCTATAAAATCCTCTTCTGTGTCAGAGGGCATGATGGAACTCCTGAGAGTGACTGTTTTGCTTTCACTGAAAGTCATTACAACGCAGAACTCTTCAGAATACATGTCTTTCGGTGTGAAATACAAGAAGCTGTAAGTCCTTAACAGAAACCTGCCTGTAAATGAAACTTTACCAGTGCTCTTACTGTTGCTGTTGCGAAGAGTGTCAGAGGAGGCTGGCTGGCTACTTCTGGATTGAATTAGATACGCATCCTGGTTCTAACAATGATACATTTGCAAGCCATTCTTTTAGACCTAAACTTGTTAGGACTGTTTTTATTATAGAGAATATATTCAAGTAATTTCTAATATTTGGAAGTGATTTTTTCCATTGAATTTCTAGTGTTTTTAACCACTTCTTTCTTTTATCTCTTTTCTTCCTTTTTTTCAAACCCTTCTCTGATGATTTTGATGCTCACTTTAGAGACCTGACAAATTAATTTACTGATAGAAATGAGTAGGAGGGAAGATGATCACCCCCTCAAAAGGAGGTAATTTTCCAGCCTTAGTAAAAAATATATCTTGTCATTAACAGACTATTTCCTAATATGTCTGGTTGTAGGTAAGCAGGATACTGTACAGTTTTGCCACTGCCTTCCGCCGTTCTGCCAAGCCGACTTCACTTTCAGCCATTGCTGCACTGCAGACTCCTGACAGTGACATCTTTACCTTCTCTGTGTCTTTAGAAATAAAAGAAGATGATGGTAAAGGTTATTTTAGGTAACACATCTTATTTATTTTATTGAGTTTATATTAGCATGCTGTATTACGTGTTCAAGAGAAATTCTGGATCAGATTATATACCTTTCAGACCATAAAACGACCACTTTTATAAGGAGTAAGTAAATGTAGCTTGCAGCTGTACCACTGTGGCATCCAATCCTGTCAGGTCTCAGAAGCTTAGTAGGGTTGAGCCTGGGTCGTACTTGGATGGAAGACCATGGGAGTATACCAGGTGCTGCAGGCTTGGGAGAAGGACCTAGTAGCCCACTCCTGAAACTATCAGCTATTACAAACTCTATGAATAGCAGAGAAGAGCTGACAATAGTGTTGGACATGATACAGTGTCACAGAGTGTTCTGTCTCTTATACATAGGGTCACTATGAGTCACACCTGACTTGAGGGCACACAATAACAACAACAAGTGAATGTAAATGATAAAGAAAAAGTAAGCAAATTTACAGAAACATAGTTTAATGAAATTTAAAGCATAAAAATTCATCTTGTAGGGAATAAGATATACCTTATTTTAGTGAAATTCAAAATAGCTGCCTGACTGCTGCTAAGAATTCTAGGTAAGTCAGCTTGATTTGTAGATACATTTGTCTTGCTGTTTTTCTTCACTATTTTGTTTGGTTGGTGTACTTGTTTTAATCTTAAGATCTTAAGGCTTTTGACATCAAGTTTTACCATTAATATTCATCTGAACACCTTGGAAGGGAAGAAATGAGCGCTTTATCTGAAGTCTAGCCTTCTAAATAGAGTTGGAAATAATCAATAGTTGTATATACATCTCTTTCCTCCATGACCACCTCATAAAATGGGTAAAATGAAATTATGAAAAATACAATGGTCTCTAATAATTGCTTTTAAATTAAAAAGCACAATGACTGGTTCTTTTATTAAGGAAATTGACAATATTACTCTCCTTTCAAACTTTGGAAATGTCATGCCATCTTGTGGCCTGTTTAGGTTGCAGTGGAATTTCAGCCTATGATTTGGGGACTAAAGTATTAGGCATTATGTGTTTTGCTTTCTCGTTAGCTGTATTTCCATTTTTTTTTCCCTTTGCAATGCTAGGGATCAAATCCATGCTAGGCAATCACTGTACCACTGAGCCACACCCCTAGTCCTGCATGTCCATTCTTAAAATGATACTGCCAGGTCGTTTTTCCTGCAGTGTGCATCCCTGTCCTGGGAAAAGAAAATTAACAATTTATACAGTTTTTAATATTTTTTTCCTTTTTAAGCAACAAAATTTGTCAAGTGCATGCCTGTAATTCCAGCAACTCATGAACTGGATGCAGGAGAATCACAAGTTTGAGGCCAGAGGCAGCCTGTGTAACTCAGATTCTGACTCAAAAATAAAAAAATGGTCTGTCAGTGCTTCTCAGGGGTAGAGCATTTGCCAAGTATTTATGAGGCCCTGGGTTCAACTCCCAGGTACCACCAAAGAAAAAAAAAAGATGTAAAAGTTTTTTTAAGCTGTATTTTTTTTCTTTTTTCTTCCTTTCTTTTCTTTTCCTTTTTTTTTTTTTTTTAACTAGGGGTTGAACCCAGGGCCTCGCACTTGCATGCTCTGCAAGTGCTGGACCACTGAGCTGCACCTCCAGCCCATTTTTTTACCTTTTGAGACAGGGTCTTGCTAAGTTATGCAGACTGCCTCTGGTCTTGAACTTACAATCCTCCTGTCTCTGCCTCCCGAGCAGCTGGAATTACAGGTGTGCGCCACACGCCCGGCTGTGTAGTGTTTTTTTTTTTTTTTTCTTTATTGAAGATATTTATATAGTTCTTTATCTAGTCAGTAAATTGCAATTTTGAATAGGAATGATAAGGATGTCTCAGAAGAGAAGTACTAAGATAACTTGTCTCCCTTCTTAGTTCAGGCACATCAAGGTAAAAAGACTATAAACATCCCTGTTCCATTTTCTATCCTACCAAGGAGGTGCTATTACAGAAAATCTCTGGATGGTCAGATTTCCTTTTTATATTAGTTAGGTCTTTGTTCTGTTTTTGTTATGTGATCTTACTGAATTTGTAGTTTATAGTAGATACTATTGTGTTAACCCAATGTAATAATGAAAGCATTGAAAAATATGCCTTGCTTTGTCAGATTCGAACTTGTGTAAATCAATTCCTTTAGTCAATAATTCTATAATATATGGGAATTTATCTCCAGAAATAATTTTTGAGATGCCCCAAAAGTTATCCACATCAGTGGTCTCCTTAACACTGTATAATAGGAAAATTAAAAAGTAAAAATTAAATATCAAATGTTTTTAGGTGCATTGAGTCAGGTCCAATTCATAGTGACCCTATGTACAACAGAACGAAATACTCTCCAACACTATGCCATGCCCGGCACTATTGTCAGTGCTTCTCTGCCATTCATAAGGTTTTCAATGGCAGATTGTTTTGGGAGTGGATTGCCAGGTCCTTCTCCCTAGCCTATAGTATCTGGTATTCCAGACAGTCCCCCAATCAAAGACTAACCAGGCCCACCCTGCTTAGCTTTTGAGATCAGATGGGATCAGGTGCTAGAGTGCTATGGTTGTAGATGTTAAATATCGAATAGAGTAGTTAAAATATGTTGATATACCATATGATTTACAGTGTATCCAAGATACATATGTATATGTAATTAACCACATCACAAGATTGGTCATTGGGTTTTATCATAACATAAATATGGACAGTATGAGTTGAGAAGGATTAGTGCTCTTATTTTCATTCTTGAAAAAGAATAATTCTTACATTGTTATAATTAGGAAGTGGCTTCTTTAGCCCTTAGAAAGATGGAATATGGTTATTTATACCTTTCAGAACACTTTTTTTTGTGTCTTATTTAACCTACCAGGTAATCCCATGACATAAATTGAGTAGTTGACATTGTGATTGACTGATTTAAAGACAAGATCTCACTATATAGCCCAGGCTGATCTAGAACTCATTATGTAGCTCAGCCTGGCCTTGACCTCACGATCCTTTTGCCTCAACCTCCTAAGTACTGGGATCACAGGCATGTGCCACCACAGCTTGCAGATATGGTGATTATTTTATAGATAAAGAAACCCAGGGAAATTAAGCCTGATCCTCAGTTTCTTAATTTATACAATATAAATTAAATGTTAAAGTCCCTGCTTGGATCCACCCAGTGACATAGTTACAGGACCAGAAATGTTATTTATACCTCTGACATTCAGTAAAGTAAGCTACACCCCCAGCCTATATGTTGTTTCAAATTGCTGAGAAAGGAGGTTATATTTACTTAGGCTTTAGTATTCAGAGAACATAGAAACTAGTGTATTTACTGACAGTTGAAAATTGAGATGTTTCTATCTCCTTTTAGGTGAAATTTCTGCCAACCACAAATATAGTAGTAGTTGTTGTTAGGTATTATTGAGTCAGGTCCAACTCATCGTGACCCTATGTACAACAGAACAAAACATCTCCCTACTCTGTGTCAGGCACATGATCTTTTTTATGGTTAAGCCCATTGTTGCAGACACTGTCAATCCATCTAGTTGAAGGTCTTCCTTTTTTGGTTGACTCCCAACTCTCCCATACATGTCCTTCTCCAGGGATTGTTCCCTCCTGACAATATTTCCAAAATACATAAGATGCAGTCTAGCCATCCGTGCTCTAAGGAGGACTCTGATTGTACTTCTTCTAGGACAGATTTGTTGTTATATTCAGTATTCATTTCTAGCACTATAATTCAAAAGCATCAGTTCTTCTCTTGTCTCCCTTATTTTTTTCCTTGTTATTATTTGAAAACTAGACATAAAAAAGAATCAGAGATTTGAGGTCTCTGTTTAAAAAATTGTTTAGGCTGAGTGTGGTGGTGCATACTATAATCACTGCACTCTGGAGGCTGAGACAGGAGAATCACAAATTCTAGGGCCAGCCTGGGTTACAGAGGAAGATCTGTCTCCAAAAACAAAAAATTAATTTGTGACAAGAAAATACTTTGCAAAAATAATGAAACATCTTGGTCTGCAGTGCTGTTCCCAAAGACAAGGACAGACAATGCTTTAAACTGCGCCAAGGAATTGATAAGAAGATTGTCATCTATGTGCAACAAACAACTAATAAAGAACTTGCCATTGAAAGGTAAGTATCTTTAGTATGTTTAATTTAAATATAAATTTTGGTTTTTATCTAATGGAGTAGTCATACTCTGTATTAAAAAATACATTTATAAAATATTTTCACCTGTAGGGAATTCTTTTACTTATTCTAGTGAAGCTTCATTACTTTGAATAACTCCCATAAATCTTTAGCTAATGTGCTAGTTTCAATTATGTGGTAATAAGAGATAATTAGAATTTGCTTAGCTCAGTTAAAGAATTAAAATTAGATTTTTGGAACACTAATTTATTGTTAATTCTACTTAAGTGCCCTTTTTTACATTAATAAGTATTTTTAAAAAGCATCCTAATCTACATATTGTGTGTTGCCTTTTTTCCAAATTTATTTTCTTTTTCTTCTTTATTTTTTTAAACAGGTGTTTTGGTCTTCTCCTTAGCCCAGCAAAAGATGTAAGAAATAGTGATATGCACTTGTTAGATTTGGTAAGTTGTTTTGTTTTCTGGAAGGTTATATATTGTTTCCTTAGTGTCAGGGTTATTTTACTTTCTCTTATCAGTGTCTAATATTAAAACCTGTTTATGAGGATATTCATGCAAGCCATAAAACAATACATAAAGATAAAGGAATTTCCTTATTCCTAACATGCATGATATTTACAAGTCTGACCATGTATAAGTATCTCACCCTTGGTTTCTTGAGTGGGTAGTGAGGATAATAATTCTTATTTATTTATCAGGTAGAATTGATGTGACAATCGAAGGAGAATATGAAAGAATTGCAAACTGTCATGGGCTTTAAAGTTAAGAGTTGGAGCTGGGCATGGTGGCACATGCTTGTAATCTCAGCTCTTGGGAGTCTGAGACAGGAAGATCATGAGTTTGAAGCCAGCCTGGGCTACTTAGGGAGACCTTGTATATAAACATTTCATCATGGAGTAAGGGTCAATGGCATAGCTGGAAGCCTAGAGGCTAGACTTGCTTCATTGCCTTCCATAATCAAGTTTTGTACTTCAGCTGCCAATATGAAAACTGGATTATTTACTTAAGATCTTCAAAATAAAAAATGAAGATAAGGTTTTAGAGGACCCTTCAGGTAGCGTTACTGGTTTGGTGTATCCCAACAAAAGCCAGGAAATTGCAAGTCTGAGTTATCACTCATACGTGCAGAATTTGGAACTTGGAAGGAAGGCA
Source organism: Pedetes capensis (assembly GCA_007922755.1). NCBI lineage: Eukaryota > Metazoa > Chordata > Mammalia > Rodentia > Pedetidae > Pedetes > Pedetes capensis. Next base: position 65,049 of record VMDO01005356.1, read on the forward strand.
AAGAATTTATTTTGTTCTTCATTCTCCTGGAAAAAGTGTGTGTTGGCATCCTGAGGAAACTTTCAAATTGGCGGTTGCAGAGAAAAGTAGAACAGTCTGGTTTTATAACCTTTTGGCCTAACAGGCTATTTTGTCTCTTGAATCACAACAGATGCTATTAATGGCAGCCCACTGATGGTTAAAAAACACCTTCAGAGTTGGAGCTGTTACAGGAAATGATTGGTTAATTGGAATATCACTTGGTGCTGTTCACATGGGTTGAGCCTACTTATTCAGATGATCCACAATTAGTGAAAACTTGTTTGCAACCACTGGTTATCCTGGCAAATGGCAAGTCAGTTTCAGATTCATCACTTAGGATTTCCTCATCCCATTCTCATTGGTTCTATAGCCGTTTGGATATGACCTTTTCTGGCATAGAACTCTGCTGCTGTGTGCAAGGAGAATATAGCTGGGGTTTTTTGTTTGTTTGTTTGTTTTTATGATTGAAATGTAAAGTAAATTTTCTCTGTACTTTAAGTTCCTAAACTTTGTATTTGTACTACATATTTTGGAAAATTCCTTATTTTTATATTGAATATATTGTAAACTCTAAAAAAAACACCCTTGATACTCTTTCATGTTGTATGTTTTCCACTCTTTTTTTTTAACTTCTGTATTTTAAAAGCAGCAAAATTGGGGTTAGCTGTTATTCACCCACATTGGCATTAAGGTTTATTTATACTCTTTTCTTTAGGAGTCAATGGGCAAAAGTTCAGATGGAAAGTCTTACGTTATTACTGGAAGCTGGAATTCAAAATCTCCACATTTTCAAGTTGTAAATGAAGAAACTCCTAAAGGTGATACATATTGCTGATGAATATTTTAGTCTCAAGAATATAAAAACTTAGGATAACTTACTTGATCTGTGTCCGATATTAACCTAATATTAATGAAACAAAGAATTTTGAATAGTTCTTGAGTTTCTTACTAAATTTGACCTATAAACAAAGTATCGTTTTTGCTTCTGTATTTTCCCCTTCTTTCCCTTCTCTGTATTTTTCCTTTTCTAGTTATTTACGTACTTATTTATAGATTTATAAATTTTGTTTTTGTAGAGCAATAATCCATGGACATACGGGTAAAAATTCAAACACTATAGAGAAAAGTGAGTCTTTCATAATCCTTAGTGTCTGCCCTCAAAGAAAATCACAGCAGTTTCTTGTATAGCTTTTCTGGTACTCTATGAAAAACAATTTGTTTATTCTTTTGAGGTTTTTTATTTGTGCAATACTTGGGGATTGAGCCCAGGGGCTTGTGCATACTTTGCTAGTCCTCTACCACTGAGCCTCACTCCCAGTCCCTTTTTTTATTTTTTATCTTGAGACAGAGTCATGCTAAATTACAAAGGTTGCTTCTGGCCTCCAACTTATTATCCTCCTACCTTCACCTCCCAGGTCCATGGGATTAGAAGCATGTGCCACCATGCCTGGCTCCTTTTGAGGTTTTTGAGACAAGGTCTTGCTATATAGCTCAGACTGGCCTCAAATTTGTGATCCTCTTGTCTCAGCCTCCTGATGGTGTCTAAATAAATTTTCCAATGTATTTCCTACTTTTTGTGAATGATCTCTAGTGGTTACATAATATTCTGTCCTGAAAATATCACATTATTTGCTTAATGAGTCCCTCCTATTTAGTATTTTTTCCCCTTTCACTTTTTTGTTATTAATAGCAATATTAATAAATGAATAAAGGAGATAATCAGGCAGTTCTAAAGTATAAGATACCATTATTCACTAAGTTGAGAATCTCCACTGTTGGCAAGGGTGATGTACAAAAAACATATGCCACTTTTGCAAAACTGTCTGGCAGTACGTTTAAGCTTCAAAATATATACTTCTGTCACTTTCTAATTCTACTTCTACAAGACTGCCTAAAAAATTCTCATTTTTTTGAAACAGTGATTTGTCTGGTTATTTCAGATATTTAATTGATGGTTGATCTTGAGATATTTTGAAAGTTCGTAATAAAAGTAGTTGTTTTACATTAATTATATGAGCGAATGTATTTCTATCTTTTTTGTTTCTCTTTTCTCTCTTTCTCTTGCTAGATAAAGTACTGTTTATGACCACAGCTGTTGATTTGGTAATAACAGAAGTACAGGAGCCTGTTCGATTTCTGCTAGAGATAAAAGTTCGGGTTTGCTCGCCTAATGAAAGACTATTCTGGCCCTTCAGCAAACGTAGTACTACTGAAAATTTCTTTTTGAAACTAAAGCAGGTATAAATTTTTTTTATAAATACAAAGGGGTAATATGAAAAGATTGGCTGGGGTTTAGCTCAGTTGGTAAAGTGCTGCTCTACACTCTCTGAAGCGCTGAGTTCAATCCCTAACACTGCATAAATGGGAGGACATGGCAGCCCACTCTCAAAATAATCAACCATCAAAAACCCTGTGAGGGTCAGGCACAGTGGTGCATGCCTATAATCCCAGTGACTAAGGAGGCGGAGACAGGAGAATTGCAAGTTCGAGACCAGAGGTAGTCTGCATAATTTAGTGAGACTCTGTCTCAAAAAAGTAAAAAAAAAAAAATGAGCTGAGGGCGCAACTCAGTTGTATAGCACTTGCAGAGCATGCAAGTGTGAGGCTCTGGGTTCAACCCTGGGGTCGCTATGAGTCAGACCCAACTTGACAATAGCTAACAACAACACTGCTAATTCTTAAGGAGTGATGAATCACATTTTCCTATTTCTTTGTCTGCCTTGAAATTTCAGATTATATTTTAAACATTTGAAGTAATATATTGTAGACACTCTGGGTTCTGTTATATTCTTTTTTAAAATATTTTTTTCTTTTTTAATTAGTTGGCAGTTAATTTTGTCAGAGTCAGACTTCATAGTCTGTCTTTCCTATAGTGAGCAACAACTGAACTATGTTTTTTTTTTTTATAACTTTTCTTGGCTTCCAATTGTCCCACTACTTAATGCTCCAAATTTTCATTTTTCTTCTTTTCTTTTTTCCCACCTAGTGGTTGGGATGGGACCCTAGGATCTTTCATATGCTAGGCAAGTGCTCAGCCCCTGAGCTACAGCCCCAGTCCCTCTGTAGCCCATTTTACCTTCCTTTGTAGCATAACTACTTGAAAGAAATCGAGGTACCCAGTGACCTAATTTGTTAATCTGAATTTTCATCTTATTTCACCTATTTATATCATTTGATACAGATTATTACTTCTTTCTCCTTAACTACACCTCCTTCACGTAGCTCTCAGGACATCTCTAACTTAACATGTATAAAAAAATACTTTATTTCAGCTGAGGGTATGGCTTAGTGGTAGAATGCTTGCCTAGCATACACAAGTCCCTGGGTTCTCTCCCCAGCGCCTCAAAAAAAAAAAAAAAAAAAAGAAAGAAAGAAACCTTTCTTATCTCATCTCTGCCCTCAAATGTTCTTACCTGCCTTAGTCTCTCAGTTCATGTGTGTCTCATTATTATTGTTGTTGTTGTTATTTATATCTAAGACTTCAGTTGCCTGCGGCTGTATCACACTGGGATCTGATCCTGTCAGATCTCAGAAGCTAAGCAGGGTTGGGCCTGAAGTACTTGGATAGGAGATCTCCTGGGAACACCAAGTGCTGTAGGTTTGGGAGAAGGAATTGGGAGCCCACTCCCAAAACAATAAGCCATTGCAAACTCTGTGAATATCAGAAAAGCACTGACAGTAGTATTGGGTGTGGCACAGTGTCAAGTACTGTTTCATCTGTTATACATAGGGTTGCTATGAGTTGGACCTGATTTGATGACTTAACAATAACACGATTTTAATTATTCTTACCACAAAAAAGATGACTATTTAAGATAATACTTTTTTTGTTTTTTGTTTTGTTTTTATAGTACTGGGAGGCTAAACCAGGGCCTTGCACATACTTTGCAGGCACTCTACCACTGAGATGCACCCTCAGTTCCTTTTTTATTTTTTTCTTAAGACAGGATCTCACTAAATTAGGCAGGTTGCCTCTGGTGTGGAATCTGAGATCCTACTGCCTCAGCCTTCTGAGTGGCTGGGATTACAATCATGTGCTACTGTGCCTGACTGAGATAATACATATTTTAATTAGTTTGATTGAGTCATTCCACAGTGTATACATAAATCACAACATCCTGTTGTATGCCATAAATAGATATAATTTTTGTCAAATTAAATCAATGCATAATTCAAAACCAAAATTAAATGTACTATGTAGAAGGAAGGGCTGGGATTTAGCTTAGTTGGTAGAGCACTGCTCTACAGTCTCTGAGGTCCCAGGTTCGATTCACAGCACCATAAAAATGGAAGAAGGATGCAGCAATCCACTCCTGAGGCAATCCTGAAACAATCAGCCATTGGAAACCCTATGAAAGTCGCTATGAGTCGTACACAACTCGGTGGCACCTAACAACCACAACACGTAGAAGGAAAGCCCAGCTAGCTGTATATATTTTCACAAGCCACCTACCCCCAGAAGTAAACCACTCTGTAAAATGTTTTTGTTTCTTCAGAAACACATAGCCTCCTTGTCCTTAATTCTCCTCTAATATGGTGTTCATTGCTTATTTTCCATGATGGATCATGTATTGGTAACTTTTGTATAGCTGTGACCAAAATACTTGAGAGAACAATGTAAGGGGAAGAAAGGTTTATTTCACTCATAGTTTCAGAGGGATCAGCTTATGTTGCTTGGCCTCAGGCACTTGGGAAGAACACCATAGCAGTGGGAACATGTTATGAAGGAAGTTCTTCATATCATGGCAGACAGGAATCAGAGAGTAAGGAAGGGGCTAGGGCCCATGTATAACCTTTCAAAGTCATACCCCCAATGACCTACTTCCTCTAACTAGGCCCTACTTCATAAAGTTTCCAGAATATCCCCAGATAGTGTCACCATCTGGGAACTAAGCAATCAACACATGAGTCTGTGGAGAAAATTTCGTATTAAAACTGTAACATTCTCCTGATTCTGAAAGGCTGTCATCTTGTAAATCAAAATTCATTTAGTCCATTTCCAGTAATTCCTTAAGAGTCCCAGCACTGTTCACAAATCTAAGAGTTTCTACTGAGACTCAGGCAGGTTTTTCAGCTGTGAGCCTATGTAAAATCAAAAAGAAAGTTTCATACTTCCAACATACAGTGGCATAGAGTAAACATTAAAATTCCAAAAGGGAGGAATGGGAGCATAGAAAGGAGGAATAGGAGGAAAACAAGACCAAAATGTGTCAGGGCAAACACTAAATCTTATAGTTTCATGGGTATCTTTTACTAGTTGCTTAGGCCAAGAAATTTACTCATTTATTTCTTATACTTCTTGTCCAGTATATAAGGAAATCCTGTTTACTTTCAAAACATATCCAATATCTGATGACTTCCCAGCCACTGGATTATGTTCACCCTCATTTGACATCCTCAGTTTTAACATAGATTCTTCTATTAGACTCTTCGGTGAACTATTTCTGTTTTTATCACTTTAGGCTCTATTTTCATAGTAGCGTAAGGTCGCCTGCAGCGGTAGCCCTGTGGCATCCGATCCCGTCAGATCTCGGAAGCTAAGCAGGGTCAGGCCTGGTTAGTACCTGGATGGGAGACAGCCTGGGAACACCAGAAGCTGTAGGCTTGCGAGAAGGACCTGGCAAACCCCCTCCCAAAAATCAATCTGCCATTGAAAACCCTATGAGCAGCAGAGAAGCACTGACAATAGTGTTTCCCCTGTTGTACAGAGGGTTGCTATGAGTCGGATACCGACTCGACGGCACCTAACAACAAGAAGAACAACAGCTTAAGGTCAGAGCACATCGTTTTTCTGCCCTAAACTCTCTATCCATGTTTTATTTGATAAAAGCCACACTTCTTATAGTGAGTTACCAGACTCTACCTGATCTGCTGCCTCTTACATAAAAACAAATTCCCCATTTTCTCTTCCTCTTGAGTACTCATTGTCCTCTAGTCATAATTCCTAGGGTATTTTTGTTATTAACTGTTCATGCAGTCTGAAATACTCTTCCCCTAGATTCCACTTGCTAATACCCACCTCCTTCGGGCCCTTTAAGTCTTTGTTCAGATTTACTTCTCAAAGACTCACTCTACCTATTTAATACTGCAGTTTGACCATTCTGCTGGTACTGCTCCCCTGTACCCCTAAATGATTGCGTGTGTATATTTTAGTCAGTTTTTATCTTTTCATGGTATAGTATATACTATGCAATATACTTACTTTTATGTTGTTTATTATCCATTTTATAATCCTCTGCTAAGGCAAGATTCTTAATCTGTTTTTTTCATTGATTTATCCCACATACCTAGAACATAGTAGTTTTCAATAAGTATTTGTTGAATTGAATATGCAACTTTGATTTTCCTTAATACAAAATTAAAGTGTTGCATGTAGATTTACTTGAGTATACTTTTCCATACCAATAAAAATGTTGATTCCACTATATCCAGATTAGCTCTATTGAGTATTTTTAGCAAGAGAAACAAGCAGACCAGGAATAGAGATTTCTTTCCAATGTTGTTTTAAAAGACAGAAAGTAAACCTAAATCTCAGCAAGAGCAGGGAATTAGCATAGGGCCATCATCTAAAACTTGGATTTGGAGTCAGAGTACATGAATCTTTCCATTGACTAGCTTTACAACTTTGAGCAGCTTCCTTCAACTCTGTGTCTCAGTTTATTCAACCATAAATTGGTAGGTGTAATAGAATCTCCCTAATAGTGTTATTGTGACATTATAGGAGAAACTACATATCATGTGTGGAACAGTTCCCAGTATATGGGAAGTTCTTCATATATTTCAGTTTTTATCATTGAGAGGAGCCAGACATGGTAGTGCATGCCTGTAATCCCAGCACTCAGAAGGCTAAAGCAGAAGGATCTCAAGGTCATGGCCAGCCTGGGCTACCTGGAAAGTTCCAGGCCAACATGGGATACATAGAGAGACCTTGTTTCAAAAAAATCAAAACCAACCCAAACAGCAGCAGCAATAATAGTAATAATTGAGAGAAACTGGGGAGCTTCTATGGGACACGGAAGAAATATATAACACTAAATCATGAAAATCACAACAACGTTGTTTAACATTTGTTTGCTTGTTTATTTATTTATAGACAGTGTCTCACTGTGTCCTCTAAGTTGTCTGTGAAATCATGATTCTCCTTCCTTAGCATCCTGAGTGTTGGGGATTACAGGCTTGTACCACCTTGCCCAGCAACACTGATTATTTAGATTAAAGATTAGCCCTGGGAGAAGACTGCTTCAAAAATTAAACTAATTTAAAAGCATTAATGTACATTTAGGGAGTGAGAGGGAATTATCCTTAAAACTTTCTGGAACAAGAAGTTGTGAAGGGAAATTATGTATGTGCAGTACAGATTTGTATGTTAAAAAATTAGAGTTTCTTTAATTTTATTGTAATGAAAAATGAAACTCCCTTGATTTTCATTTCCCTGGAGGCCTAAAGTTATCTAAATTTGGCTCAAAGACTCCATTGGTTTACAGGAATATTACTTTCATTTTTCTCCTTATTTGGATAAGTTTTCTTTGTGGTGGGGTGGAGGTGGGGAGTGGGAAAATTGAGGTAGAATTTTAATGTTATCATCCTAGAGCAGTTATAGCACTGTTCCTCTTATATAAAGTGTGAAGAATTTGGATAACATTTTACTGTATTGAAGCACTTATGGGCACTCTTAATCTCACCCCCTTTTAATTGAATAAACTAAATTTATTCCTATTTTACATTTTTGGCTTTAAGAAGGAATTGTTAGGTGTTGTCCAGTTGCTGTCCAACTCATAGCGACCCTATGTACAACAAGCGAAACAGTATTGGTAGTGCTTCTCTCTGTTATTCATAGGGTTTTCAATGGCTGATTGCTTTATTTTTGGGGAGTAGGTTGCCAGGTCCTTCTCCCAAGCCTATGGCACCTGGTGTTCTCAGGAGGTCTCCCATTCAAGTACTAACCAGGCCTGACCCTCCTTAGCTTCTGAGATCTGACAGAATTGGAGGTCACACAGCTGCAGGCTTTAAAATAAATAAATAAATAAATAAATAAATAAGTAAATAAGCAAGCAATAATACTTACTAATTGAAGTCCATAGTAAGTTTTAATGCTTTTTAACTTCAGATTAACTTCACAAATGTAATTAAAATCCTCCCCACATGCCTGTCAGCTTGTTAAGCTGCAGGGACTTACATGTTGCTGTGATGCTGAAAGCTATACCACTGGTATTTCAGATGCCAACAGGGCCACCCAGGGTGAACAGGTTTCAACTGAGTTTCCAGATTAAGACAGACTAGGGAGAAGGACCCAGCAGTCCACCCCCAAAACAGTTAGCCAGTGAAAATCCTACATATGGCAGAAAAGCCCTGTCAAATACAGTGCTGGAAAAATGAGCCCCCACCTGACCCTGGCTGCTATGAGTCAGACTCATCTCAACAGCACCTAACAATTAATGTCCTACTTGTGACCATCACTCTACTACCTATTTGGATTTTTGTCTTGTAACTTTCACACTGATCCAGTGATGGTAAGTAGCGTTCTCATTTTATGGACAAAGAAACAATTCAAAGGTGTAAAATAGCATATTTTATGGGATGTGCATAAACATGGTGTATATTTAACCTTTCTGAGAGTCTAAGCCAGATGGCTTTCCATAAAGCCATGCAACTTTATCTGAAATAAGAGGTTTAGGATTTACTTAAGCAATGATTTAAAATGTTAACACTTTTCAAACTGAAAAGGAAAACAGTACTACTGAGAAAATTTTAAAACATCCATTTTTTTGTCATCAGTATATTAATATGTGTTTAAGAACTGATTATTTTTCCTTTCACTAAAATTATCTGGTGACTCAGTAACTTCTTTTGAGCCTGAAGGCTTTTCTCTCTGAGATTGTTATATTAAGGTGGCATCATATTAGAGAAGAAACTTTTAAAATTAGTAGGGAAAGAAAGACTGCTTTCTTGCATTTAAAATGTTCAGAAACCATTTACTGAAAGAGGAAGAAAATTATCTGAAGATTAAATTTTCCACCAGTGACATAAGATGAACAAAAAAACTAAATAAGTGTTCTTAGAACTATAGAATTATAATTTTTTATTACCAAAAAAAACATAGGAGAGTTAACCCTCTATAAAACTATTATAAATGAAGAAGCAATGTCTGAAAGAATAGTGATGTGGCCAAGTTCATATAGACAAGTAATTAGTGTAACCATAATTGCAAACATGAGCCACATATTCTCATTTGCTCTGTGTGCACATGCACAGGTGTGTTACATGTGTACACTTGCACACATGCACTAAAATAGTACACTGTTCTAAATAAAAATATTAAAAATGCAGCTGAGCATAGTGGCAAACACCTGTAATTCCAGGGACTTGGGAGACGGAGGCAGGAGGATCATAAGTTCAAGGCCAGAGGCAGCTTGGGTAATTTAGTGAGATGCTATTTCAAAATAAAATGTGAAAAAGGGGCTGAAGGTGCAGCTCAGTGGTCTAGTGCTTGCAAAGCATGCATTAAGCCCTGAGTTCAACAGGTTACTACTGTTTAAAAAAAAATTAAAAGTGCTTGCTACACCAGAACTCTTCCATTGCTAATTTAGGAGATTCGTGCTACCAGGTTTTTCAGCTGTTTCTGATGTAAAATCTGATCACTTTGTTAAGGGAGTGTGTACTGGGTTTTTGTAGAAGTAAGATCTTGGCTTTGTATTTAGTAAATAGTCTCTAGTATGATACTTTTGGTAACTTCCAAATATAGTAGTCCTTCCCTTATCTGTGGAGGGTGTGCTTGAAAACTTCCAGTGGGTATGTACTGCAGATAGGCTCAAACTCTATATATCTGTTTTTGTTTTTGTTTTGCTTTGCTTTTGGCAGTACTAGGGAGTTGAACCCAGTACCTTGCACATGCTAGGCAAGTACTTTCCCACTGAACTGTACCACTAGCTCCTTTTTTATTTTGTATTTTGAGATAGGGTCTCGCTAAGTTGTGCAGGCTGCCTCTGGCCTTGAACTTGTGATCCTCCTGCCTGAGCTTCCCGAATAGCTAGAACAGCAGGTATGTGCTACAGCCCCTCGCTACTTTTTTCATCTGAACTAAGGACTTTCCTGCACTAATGACCATGCCATTTGTACTTCAAAGTACAACAATAAAACAGGCACAAATTTGTTTTTTCTTATTCGCAATTTCATCAATAGAGGATTCATTTTTATCATAGATCTGAGCAACTTAAGCATGTATTTTCTTTAAGTCAAGAGCTTTCACTTAAAGGAAGCACTTCAAGGCCTATCTCTGGCATATCCGAATTGCCAGTATTGCTACTCTTGTGTATTGAAGCCATTGTTAATGAAAATACAGGTTACTTGAACACAAGCAGTGCAGTGCTGTGATAGTTGATAACATAACCAGGATGACTGCTGACCGACTAAGGAAAGAGTGGCCTATATGGTGTGGACATGCTGGACAATAGGAAGATTTTTGTGCTGGGTAGGTTGGAGTTGGACAGCACAAGATTTCATCACACTACTCAGAATAGCATGCAATTTAAAACCTAAATTGTTTATTTCTGGAATTTTCCATTTAATATTTTCATACTAGATGAGAAGTAGCTGAAACTGTGGAAAGTAAAACTAAAGAGAAAACGATTTAACTGAATCTTACTCCTCAACAACTTTTTAATGTATTTAGTTTCCAGAGATGATACTTGCCTGAATTAGTCGAATTCATTCGCATACTTTCAATAGCAATTTAACATTACATGGTTTTCTTCTTTTTTATGCATTCCAAATGTTGAATATCTTAACTAAAATGACAGTAATGTATTTAATTTTATTTATATTTAAAAATTCAAAAATGTCAGTATTGCAAAATAAAACTATTAAGTGAAGTTTAAGATTTTACGGAATTTTTTTTTCCTTGTTTTCTTTAGTACTCAAGGGTTGAACCTGGGGCAACACACATTCTAGGAAAGTGTTTTACCAGTACCCCCAGCCTTTTTTATTTGCTAAGTTGAACAAGCTGCCTCTAACCTCAAACTTGGAATCCTCCTGCGTCAGTCTCCTGCATTGCTGGTATTATAAGAAGGCACCACAGTTCCTGGCTGGAACTTTTTTTTGTTCTTAAAATTGTTTGAGTAACATAAAACTGGTACTTGGAATAATTATTTTTTTGTGTGTAGAGGTGGGATCAAACTCAGAACCATGCTAGGCAAGTACTATATCATTGAATTATACCTCCAGCCTGCAATAATCTTTTTTTTTTTTTTTTTTTTTTTTTTTTTTTTTTTTTTTTGAGCAGTACTGGGGGTTGAACCCAGGGCCTCGCGCTTGCTTGCATGCTCTGCAAATGCTGGACCACTGAGCTGTACCCCCAGCACAATTTTTTTACTTTTTTGAGACAGGGTCTCACTAAGTTATGCAGACTGTCTCTGATCTCGAACTTGTGATCCTCCTGTTTCTGCCTCACGAGCTGCTGGGATTACAGGCATGTGCCACCACGCCTGGCTTTGATTTATTTTTTGAGTGTATAAAATGGTTAAGTGGTACAAAAATTAAAATTATATAAAAATGTCTATTCAAAAGTCTTGCTTGCATTTCTCTCTACTTAACTCACTCCCGTTTGTTGATCTTGGGTGCCATCAAGTTGAATCCAACTCATAGTGATCCTATGTCCAACAGAATGAAACACTGTCCAACATTGTGCCATATGCATAGTCGTTTTATGTTTGAGCCTATTTTTGCAGGTACTCTACTCTCATTTTGAGTCATGCTATATCAGCAACTGGAGGTTGACTCTATTTTGAGGAGGCAGCTCTTCCCCAATCATTTCTTGAATGCCTTCCAGCCTAGCACAGTATTTGAGAATGCTTCTCTGCTATTCATAGGGTTTTCAATGGTTAGTTATTTTGGGAGTGGGCTGTTAGGTCATTTGCCCTAGTCTGTCTTAATCTGGAAGCTCAACTGAAACCTGTCCACCATGGGTGGCCCTGGTGGTATTTGAAATACCAGTGGCATAGCTTTCTGCCTCACAGCAACATGTAAGCCCCCACAACACAACAAGCTGTCAGACATGTGGAGGATCCCATTAAGATAGGTGACAATTATTGGTTTCTAGTTTATCCAGTTTTGTGAAGATAATAAAATATTGCTATAAATATTTAACCATCTTTTAAAATAAAAATTAAATAAAAATTAGCCTGTTTTTTGATAAATTGCTTATTTTTAGCTTAGTATGACCTGCAGACTCTCACTTGTTTGTCAGTTTGCTATATTGTCAGGGCTTATGTTTTGCTGTGATGCTGAAAGATATGCCACTGGTATTACAGATACCAGCAGGGTCACAAAAGACACGTTGCACTGGGAAAAGCTTTTGCAAAAGACCTCTTTAAAGTGCTGAAAAGTAAAGATGTGTTGTTGAAGACAAAGGTACACCTGATTCATGCCATGGATTTTCAGTCACATCATACAGTTGTGAAAGCTGGACATTGAATAAGGGAGACAGGAGAAGAATTGATGCTTTTGAAGTATGATGCTGGAGATGAATATTGAATGGGCTGCCAAAAGAACCAACAAATCTGTCCTAGAAGAAGTGCAACCAGAGTGCTCCTTGGAAGCTAGGATGACTAGGTTGCATCTTCTGTATTTTGGACATATTGTCAGGAGGGACCAGTTCCTGGAGAAGAACATCATGTTTGGGAGAGTGGCAGGTCAAAAAAAAAAAAAAAAAAAAAAAAAAAAGGAAGACTCTGAAGTAGATGGATTGACACAGTGACTGCAACAAAGGTGTAAACATAAAAAAGATTGTGTGCCTGGCACAGAGTCAGAGAGTGTTTCATTCTGTTGTACATAGGGTTGCTATGAGTAGGACTTGATTTGACAACATCAACAAGGGAGAAGGACATGACAGTCCCCTCCCAAAGCAATTAGCCATTGAAAACCCTTTGAATAGCAGAGAAATACCATCAGATATAGTGCTGGAAAATGAACCCCCCAGGTTGAAAGGCACTGAAAACATGATGGGGGAAGAGTTTCCTCCCCAAAATAAAGACCACCTTAATGATAGAAATAGAATAAAGCCTCGGGGACACTGTAAACATACATTGATAATTAGAATGTAGAATGTGTGCAGTATGAATCTATGACAATTAGAAATTATCGAAAGGGAAATGGAGCACATAAACAGCCATTCTAGGCATCACTGAGCTAAAATGGACTGGTTTTTGAATCAAATAAGCATATGATCTACTGTGCCGTGATGACAGCTTAAAGAGAAATGGCCTTGCATTCATCATCAAAAAAGACATCTCAAAAATCTGTCCAGAAGTACAATGCTGTCAGTCACAGAATAACATCCATATGCCTACAAGGAACACCAAGGGCTAAGATTTAGCTCAGTTGATAAGAGTGCTGCTCCATACTCTGTGAAGACCCTCGTTCCATCCCCAGCACAGCGAAAACAGGAGGACATAGCAGTCCACTCCTGAAGCAACCGAAAACAATCAGCTGTTGAAAACACTATGAGGTTCACTGTGAGTCGCACAAGACTCAAAGACACCTAACGACAAATAAAAGCAAGGAAGGCTAGTTAATAGGACTATCATTCAAATTTATACACTCACTACTAAGGCCACAAATGATGATAGGGAAGATTTTTACCAGCTTCTGCAGTCTCAAATTGGTCAATTATGCAATCAGGAAGCAATGATAATTACAGGTGACTGGAAAGCAGTGGTTGGAAACAAGGCTCAGTAGTTCAAAAATATGGTCTGAGTGACAGAAAAGATGCTGGAGATCACATGATAGAATTTTGTCAGACCTGACAAGTTGTGGCACAACATCAAAGACACCATTCATAAAGGAAGCAAAAGGTTATTTAAAAGACGAGAAAAAAAGAAAAGACCAAATAACCTGTCAAAAGAGATTCTGAAACTTGGCCTTGAGGAAGATGCGATAAAAAAATAAACAGAAGATTCCAAAAGGCAGCTCCAGAAGACAAAATCAAATATTATGACATAGGCAAAGAGTTTGAAATAGAAAATAAAAAGGAAGCATACTCTCTGTTTTTCTCAACCTTAAAGAATTAAAGAAAAAGTTGGCTAGGCACGATGGTGCATGCCTGTAATCCTAGCGGCTCAGGAGGCGGAGGGAGGAGCATCGCAAAATGAGAACAGAGGCAGTCTGCATAACCTAGAGAGACCCTGTCTCAAAAAGTGAAAAAATTAAGCTGGGCGCTGTGGCGCACGCCTGTAATCCCAGCGGCTCTGGAGGTAGAGGCAGGAGGATCACAAGTTCGAGACCAGAGGAAGTTTGTGTAACTTAGACCCTGTCTCAAAAAGTAAAAAAAATGGGCTGAGGGTGCAGCTCAGTGGTCCAGCACTTGCAAAGTATGCAAGCACGAGGCCCCCGGGGTTCAACCCCCAGTACCACCAAAAAAAAAAAAAAAAAAAAAAAAAAAATTAAAGAAAAAGTGGAAGCCTCCAGTAGCAGTAGTGAAGAACTCTACAGGGAATGTATTAAACAATGCAGGAAACATCAAAAGAAGATGGAAAAAATACACAGAATCATTATACCGAAAAGCATTAGTGGGTGACTAACCATTTCAAAAGGTTGCATATGATCAGGAACCAGTGGTACTGAAGGAATAAGTGGAGGTCACCTTGAAGGAATTATCAAAACATGAGGCTCCAGGAATTGAAGGAATACCAATTGACGTGTTTCAACAAATAGATGCAGTGCTGGAGGTGCTCACATGTTTATGTCATGAGATTTAGAAAACAGCTACCTGGCTAGCTGACTGGAAGAGATTCATATTTGTGCCTCTTTCCAAGAAAGGAGATCCAATAGAAAATTACCAAATGATATCATTAATATCACACACAAGTAAAATTTTACTAAGAATCATTCCAAACCCATTGTAGCAGTATCTAGACTGGGAACTGCTGGAAAATCCAGCCAGATTCAGAATAGGCCATGGAACCAGGGACATCATTGCTGATGGCACATGGATATTAGCTAAAAACAAGAATACCAGAAAGATGTCTGTTGTATTGAGCATGAAAAAGCATGTGTGTGGATCACAACAAATTATGCGTAACATTGTGAAGAATGAGAATATCAGAGCACTTAATTGTACCCATGAGGAATCTGTACATGGAGGAGGAGGCTTCAAAATTGCAAAGGCTTTCCTCTTTCCCAAATTCAAAGGAATTTACATATTTTTCTTATTTACATGTTTTCATTTTACTATTACAAATGTGATTCATTAGTATTTTATTCTGGTTACCTTGACATTTAGTGTAAAATGTGGACCTGAAATAGTCTTTTCCCAAATGGCCATCCATTTGTGCAATCACCATTAAAAATTACAACTTTCTGCACATCTATAATCCCAGTGACTCAGGAGAATGAGGTAGGAGGATCACAAATTTGAGGCCAGAGACATCCTACATAATTTAGCAGGACCCTGTCTCAAAATATAAAAAAGTGCGTTGAGGGTGCAACTCAATGGTAGAGCACTTGCAAAGCATGTGCAAAGACCTGAGTTCAACCTTCCAATACCACAAAAAATAAATAAATAAAAATTTATAACTTTCCCTTTAACCATTTGAGGATTTACCTTTACCAAATTTTCATGTGTAGCCTGGTATGGTGGCACATGCCTATAATCTCAGCACTTGTGAAGCTGAGGCAAGAGGTACCAGCCTGGACTACATTGTGAGACTCTTTCTCAAAAAATCAAGGGCTGGGGACAAGTGTGGTACACACCTGTGATCCCATTGTCTCAGGAGGCAAGGACAGAAATATCACAAATTGGAGGCTAATGACAGCCTGTGCAATTTATCAAAACCCTGTCTCAGATTAAAAAATAAAAAAGAGATTGCAGGTGCACCTAAGTGATAGAGTGCTTGCAAAGCATGCACTAGACAGTGCTGTTTTCAGCACCCCTAGTACTGCAGGAAAAATTTAAAAAGTATGCCAGGGATGTTGCTCAATGTTAGAGTGCTTTCTTAGCATGCCCAAGGCTCTGGGTTTGATCCCCAGCATCAAAAAAATTTGTTTTCATATGTATTTAGACCTCTTTCTGGTATGTATGTATTATATTGTATTATTTTCACAGGTTCTTACAAGGTATCCCAGACTGGCCTGGAACTGCTATGTAGACCAGGCTGCCCTTGAACTCACATTGATCCTCCTGCTTCAGCCTTCCAAGTGCTGGGATTGGATTACAGGCATGCACCACCATGCTCCGCTATTGGTTTTGATATTTTATTCCAGTGGTCTTTCATTAGTATCACACTGTATACCTCATGTAGACTTAATAATATGTTTTAGTATCTGGTAGTCCTAGTTTTCCTGTCCAAGGAGTACTTTTTTTTGTGGGCTTTCCTGGATATTCTTGTTTGTTTTTCATATAAACTTTGTTGTCAACTTGTATATCTCTAGGAAAAAATTGGTTACTTTTTTATTAATATTTTTAGTGTTCAAACTAATAAGTTGCATTATGACATTTCCACAGTGCATAACATGTACCTTGCTAGTGTTTACTCTTCCATTATTGTCTCAGGTTCTCCCTTCCCCCTCCTGCTGATCTTCATCCCTACTAGAACCCCTTCTGACTGGATATCTTGCGCGCACGCGCATGTATGTGTGTATTTAAATCTAGATTCTGCTTACGAGAGAAAATATGTGATACTTGTATTTCTTCTCCCTGTACCCTTTCTTATTGCCCCCTCCTCTCTGTTTAGTCCTCTTTCTTTCCCCAAAATAGTTCCCCTTCACCTTTCATAACGAATATATTTTAAAACATTTAACATATATTGAAATCTAGCATCCACATATGAGAGAAAACACGTAATAATTGTCTTTTGGGGTCTGGCTTATTTTGCTTACGATGATGGTCAACAGTTCCATCCCTTTTCTTGCAAATGACATAATTTCATTCTTCTTTATGGCTGAGTAAAATTCCATCATGTATTTATACCACATTTTCTTTATCCACTCATCTGTTAATAGACTTCTAGTTGATTCCATATGTTGGCTTTTGTAAATAGTGCCACAATAAACATGGATGAGCAGGTATCTCAGTGGTATGTTGGTTAGATTCCTCTGTTGATATATCTTCAGGAATGGTATTGCTGGCTCATAGGGTAGTTCAGTTTTTGTTTTGTTCTGTTTTGTTTGTAGTGGCTGCAGTAACTTACATTCACGTCAGCAGTGTATGAAGGCCCATTTCTCCCCACATCCTCACCAGCATTTTTTATTTTTTGTTTTCTTAATGATAACCGTTCTGACTAGGGTGAGATGGATCTCAATGTAATTTTGATTAGCATTTCTCTGATGTCTTTTTCAAATATTTATTGGCCATTTGTTTTTATTCTTTAAAGAGCTATCTGTTCATTTCCTATTTTTAGATTGGATAATTTGCTTTTTTGGTGTAATTATTTTAGTTATTTATATATTCTAGATAGTATTCCCTGTGTGATGTATAGCTGGCAAACATTTTTTCTCATTCAGTAGACTGTCTTTTCACTCTATTAGTTGTTTCTGTTCTTGTGCAGAAGCTTTTTAATTTTATGCAGTCCCATTTGTCAATTCTTGCTATTGTTAGTTGAGCATTGTGGCATAGACCTGTAATCTCAACAGCTCAAGAGGTGGAGGCTCAAGAGGAGGATGGCAAATTTGAGGCCAGAGCCATCCTCTATAACTTGACTAGTCCTTGTCACAAATAAAAGGTAAAGATACAGGCTTGGGGGTGTAAATTTGTGGTAGAACACTTGCAAAATTTACATGAGGCCCTGTGTTTAACCTCCTAGAACTGCAAAAAGAAATAAATAAAATTAAAAATTTTTTACTAATGTTTCCTGACGTATTGGAGTCCTTTTCAGAAGGTACTTGCCTATGACTATATCTTAGAGTATTTTACCTACATTTTCCTCTAGCAGTTTCAGAGTTTCAAGTCACACATTAAGGTGTGTGATCTATTTTGAACTCATTTTTGTATAAGGTAAGAGATAGTGATGTAGTTTCATTCTACATGTAGTTATCCAGTTTTCCCTGCACCATTTATTGAAGAGGCTGTCTTTTATCCAACCATGAAACCTTCTTCGAACATCAGATGGCTGTAGCTGCATGACTTTATTTTGGGGCACTCTATTCCTTTAGTCTATGTGTCTGTTTCTGTGCCAGTACCATGCTGTTCTTGTTACTATGACTCTGTTGTGTAATTTGAAATCAGCTATTGTGACACCCCTGTCTTGCTCTTTCTACTCAGGATTGCTTTGGCAATTCAGGGTATTTTGTGCTTCCATATGAATTTTAGGATTGTTTTTATTTCTGTGAAGAATGACATTGGAATTTTGATAGAGATTGCATTGAATCTTGTAGATTGCTTTTGGTAACAGTCATGTTCGCAACATTAATTTTTACTGATCCATGAGTGTGGGAAGTCTTTACATCTTTAGTGTCTTCTTCAATTTCTTTCTTCAGTGTTTTAAAGTTTCGTTGTACAGATCTTTCACTTCCTTGGCTAGATTTATTCCTAGGTATTTTATTCTTTTTGAATTTATTGTGAATTGGATTGTTTTCCTGATTTCTTTTTCAACCTGTTCATTATTGGTATATGAAAAGGCTACTGACCTTTGCATGTTGATTTTTTATCCTGCTAATTGGCTGAAAGAGTTTATCAGCTCTAAAAGTTTTCTTGTGGCGCTTAGAGTCTTTTTTTCTTCCTTTCTTTCTTTCTTTCTTTCTTTCTTCCTTCCTTCCTTCCTTCCTTCCTTCCTTCCTTCTTCTTCTTATTATTATTATTTGTAGTACTGGGGGTTGAACCCAGGGCCTCGCGCTTGCATGCTCTGCAACTGCTGGACCACTGAGCTGCACCCCAGCCCATTTTTTTTGCTTTTTTGAAACAGGGTCTTGCCAAGTTACATAGACTGCCTCTGGTCTCGAACATGCAATCCTCCTGCCTCTGCCTCCTGAGCCACTGGGATTACAGGTGTGTGCCACCGTGCCCAGCTTAAGTTTAGGGTCTTTTAAACACAGGGTCATATCACCTGCAAATAGGAACAGTTTGACTTCTTCCTTTCCTGTCTGGATCACTTTAATTTCTTATGAGTTATTGCCCTGGCTAAGAATTCATCACATTGAATAACAGTGGAGAGAGTGGACATCCTTATCTCATTCCTGATTTTAGAGGAAATGCTTTGTTTTTCCCCATTTAGTATGATGTTGGCTGGAGGTTTTTCCATATATTGCTTTTATTATGTTGAGGAATGTTCCTTCCTTATTTCTTCCTTCCTTATTTTTTTAGGGCTTTTATCATGAGAGGGTGTTGAATTTTGTCAGAGCCCTTTTCTGTATCTGTGTATTTTCTGGCTATGGATATTTATGTACTGTATTACATTTATTAACTTACATATATTGAACCATCCTTATATCCCTGGAATGAAACTCTCTTGATCAGAGTGTATGATATTTTTAATGTTGTTGAAGTCAGTTTGCAAGTATTTTGTTAAGAATGTTGCATCTGTGTTGATCAGGGAAATTCATCAATAGTTTTTTTGTTGTATCCTAGTTTGGTTTTGGTATCAGGGTAATACTGGCTTCATGGAATGAGTTTGGTAGTGTTCCTTCCCTTTTTATTTAATGGGATAGTTTGAGGAGCATTGGTATTAACTCTTCTTTAAAGGTCTGGTAGAATTTGATAGTGAGTTCATCTGGTCGTGGGCTTTTCTTTGTTGGAAGACTATTATTGCTTCAGTCTCATTGCTTGTTATAGATCTATTTATGTTGTTTATTTCCTCTTGATTAAATTTTAATAGGTAATATATGTCTAGGAATTTATCCATTTCATCTAGACTTTCCAGTATTTTGGATTATAAATTTTCACAGTATCCCCTAATTCTCTGGATTTCATTGCTATCTGTTGTAATGTCCCTTTTTCATCTCTAAGTTTATTTATTTATTTATTTATTTTAGTCTTCATTTCATTAATTTCTGCCCTGATCTTTATTGTCTCTTTCTATCTTCTGATTTTGGGTGTTGCTTGTTCTTATTTTTATAAGACCTTGAGATGCATCATTTTTTTGAGATACATCTCTGATTTTTTAATATAAGCAGTTATAGCTGTAAATTTCCCTGTTAGAACTGCCTTTGCTGTATCCCCAAAGTTCTGATAAGTTGTGTTTTCATTTTCATTTGATTCTAGGAATGTTTTCCTTTCCTCCCTGATTTATTCAATGACCCACTGATTATTTAAGACTGCAGTGGTGCATACCTGTAATCCCAGCAACTTGGGAGGTGGAGGCAGCAGGATCACAAGTTTGAGACCAAAGGCAGCCTGCATAATTTAGTGAGACCCTGACTCAAAAAATTTAAAAAACGGGTTTAGGATGCATCCCAGTGGTAGAGCACTTGCAAAGTTTGTGCGAGGACCTGGGTTCAACCCATAAGTACTGGGAAAAAAATTTTTGCTCAGTGTCCACGTATTCATATAGTTTTCATAATTTCTCTTGTTACTGATTCCTGGCTTTATTCCATTACAATCCAGTAAGATACAAGAAATTATTTTGATCTTTTTTTTTTTTTTTTTTGTATTTGTTAAGACTTGCTTTATGGCCTAAAACATGGCTTGTTTTAGAGATAATTACACGAGCTGCTGAGAAAAGTGCATTCTATAGATTTAGATGGAATAGTCTTCTCCAATTCTAACCCGGCAGGCAGGAAGAACCTGACTAAATGCCTC
Source organism: Pedetes capensis (assembly GCA_007922755.1). Lineage (NCBI taxonomy): Eukaryota > Metazoa > Chordata > Mammalia > Rodentia > Pedetidae > Pedetes > Pedetes capensis. The sequence continues at coordinate 85,792 of VMDO01005356.1, forward strand.
AATATATGTGTCTTATGTATTTTGCACATGTAGTCAGAACGGACCAGTCCCTGGAAAAGGACATCATCTTAGGGAGAGTGGAAGGTCAATGAAAAAAGGAAAACCCTCAACTAGATAAATCCACATGTGTCTGCAACAGTGGGTTTAAACATAAATAAGATTGCGTGCCTAGCACAGAATCTCAAATGAATCAAAGAATTGCATGCACTATGGGCTTGTCCTGTGGGACTTCCAGTCTCTTCCTCAGGTCCCTCTGGCTTACCATTTCGATAAGGCTTCTGTTTCCCTTTCCCCACCAGGAAGCAGCAGCTGGAGACTTATGTTCTTTACTTCTCCCTGCATAGCCCTTCTGTTCTCAGTTCTTTGAAGCTGTCCTATCACGACCTTTGTGATTTTTGTGCTCTTCCAATCTTTCTCTCTTGGAATAGTCTCCCATTCTTATTCCTACTCTTTTTATATGGCATATTACCCTATTACTTTTACTATGAGAAGTCATTGTACCCAGGAGTATAAGTTATCTTCATTTATTCATGTCTACTTTACTTTTGCCTGCAGCCATAGACCTGTGGCATCCGATCCTATCAGATCTCGGAAGCTATGCAGGGTCGGGTCTGGTTAGTACTTGGATGGGAGACCACCTGGGAACACCAGAAGCTATAGGGTTGGGAGAAGGACCTGGCAATCCCCTCCCAAAAATCAATCTGCCATTGAAAACCCTATGAACAGCAGAGAAGCACTGATAATAGTGTTTCCCCTGTTGTACAGAGGGTCGCTATGAGTCGGATACCGACTCAACGGCACCCAACAACAACAACAACAACAACACTTTACTTTTGTCTTATAAGATTGCTTTTTTTGTAATTTTATGTGCATTATTGTATAACGTGTTTATGTGTATGTTCTGTTTTCTATATATAACAATTTTATAGGTATTAGAACAAATTAAGGCCTGCAACTATAGCACCCTGGTATCAGATCCCATCAGACCTCAAAAACTAAGCAAGGTTGGGCCTGGTTAGTACTTGAATAGAAGGCTGCCTGGGAACACCAAGTGCTTCAGAGAAGGACCTGGCAGCTCACTCCCAAGAAAGAATCAGCCATTAAAAACACTGTGAATGAGCTGGGCACAGTGGCACCCGCCTGTAATCCCAGTGGCTTAGGAGGCATAGGGAAGAGGATTACAAGTTTGAGACCAGAGGCAATCTACGTAATTTAGTGTGACCTTGTCTCAAAAAGTAAAAAAATGGGCTGAGGGTGTACCTCAGTGGTCCAGCACTTGCAAAGCATGCAGGCACGAGGTCCTGGGTTCAACCCCCAGTACTACAAAACAAACAAACAAACAAACAAAAATACTGGGAATATTGGAGAAGAACTAACAATAGCGCTGGGCATGGCACAGTGTTGGATAGTGTTTCATCTGTTGTACATAGAGTTGCTATGAGTCAGACCCAACTTGACGCACCTAACAACAACATAACTAATTAAAACTTGCTTAAATTTTACAATTTAATATGTATAAAAGATATATGTAAGTTTAAAAGCCTTTTTTGTTTGCTTGTTTGGAGACAGGGACTCGCTAAATTATGCAGACTGCCTCTGGTCACAAACTTGCAATCCTCCTGCCTCCCCCTTCTGAGTCACTAGGATTACAAGCATGCACTGCTGTGCCCAATTTAAAAAAGCCTTTTAGTATAGAATATTCAAACATAAGTAGACATTTAAAAATAATGTGATGAATCCCAAGTACTAGTACTCCACTTCAACAATGAACATTTTCATAGTACAAGTTCTTGATTCACAGGTATGGCCCCATTCTTAATTCTGTATTTTATCTAACTTTATAAGGCATGTTGTTCTAGTCACTATGACTCATGGACATTTCTAAGTGAACTACACTGATTACCTCATTTATATAGCCTTTGAGGATATTTTTTTAAATATGAAAAATTGATCTTTGGTATTTGTTTTTTGCTGTTTTTGTTTTTGTGCTACCGTCTTACTGTTTAGCTCAGGCTGGAGTGAAATTGGCTGTGTTGTCCAGGTGGGTCTTGAACTCAAGATCTTTCTGCCCTCTAAGTATTACAGTCACGGACATGCAGCACCATGCTTAAGAACTAATTTTCGAACTGTTTTGAGATAACAATAAAATATTTCAAATTTGTCACAAAACAAAAAATTTAAAAACTTAAATCCTGTTGCCTTGTTGTTGTTAGATGCCATCAAGTAGGGTCTGACAGATAGCAACCCTATGTACAATAGAACGAAACACTCCCCGGTTCTGTACCAGGCACGCAATCTTATTTATGTTTAAACCCATTGTTGCAGACACTGGGTGGATTTATCTAGTTGAGAGTTTTCCTTTTTTTGTTGACCTTCCACTCTCCCAAACATGATGTTCTTCTCCAGGGATTGGTCCCTCCTGACTACATGTGCAAAATACCTAAGACACAGTCTAGCCATCCTTGCTACCAAGGAGCACTCTGGTTACACCACTTCTAGGACAGATCTCTTGGTTCTTTCGGCAGTCCCTGCTATATTTAATTCTCACCTCAAGCACCATATTTCCAAAGCATCAATTCTTCTCCTGTCTCCTTAATTCATTGTCAAGCTTTCACATCCATATGATGCAACAGAAAATACCATATCATGAGTCAGGCACACCTTCTGTCTTCAGTGTGACATCTTTACTTTTCAATACTTTAAAGAGGTCTTTTGCCACAGCTTTTGCCAATGCGATGTGTCTTTTGATTCAATTGCTGCTTCTTTGGGTGTTGATTGTAGAACCAAGTAAAGCAAAATCTTGAACAAGTTCAATCTTTTCTCCATTAATCATGAAGTTGCTTACTGATCCGGTTGTAAGGATTTTTGTTTTGTTGATGTTGAGTCATAATCCATATTGAAGGCTATGTTCTTTGATCTTTAAAAGTAAATGTTTCAAATCCACTTCACTTACAGCAAGCAAAGTTGTGTCATCTGCAAACACAGGTTGTTAATGAGTCTTTCTCAAATCATGATGCTGCATTCTTCTTCATGAAGTCCAGTTTCTTGGATTATTTGCTCGGCATAGATATTGAAAAGGTATAGTGAAAGGATACAGTCCCAAGGTACACCTTTCTCGACTTTAAATCAGGCAGTGTTTCCTTGTTCTGTTCAAGTGGCTGCCTTCTTGTTCATGTACATATTGGTCATGAGGACGATTAATTAGGTGCTCTGGTATTCCCATTCTTCACAGTGTTATCCATAATTTGTTACGATCCACACAGTCAAATGCCTTTGCATACTTGATAAAACATAGATAGACCCTTTCTGTTAAAGGGTTGTATCCATCTGCTTTCAGCTAATATACATCTGCCATCAGCAATGATGTCTCTCTTTCCACGCCCTCTTCTGTATCCGCCTTGATTTTCTGGCAGATCCCTCTCCATATAGTGCTGCAGTCACTTTTGAATGATCTGTAGTAAAATTTTGCTTGCATGTGATATTAATGATATTGTTTGATAGTTTTCACATTTGACTGGATTCCCTTTCATGGGAAAAGGCACAAATATTGGGTCCTTTCCAGTCAGTTGACCAGGAAGCTATTTTCCAAATCTCATAGTATAAACGAGTGAGCACCTCCAGTGCTACATCTGTTGAAACATCTCTTTTGGTATTCTGTCATTTTGTACAACCTTGTGTTATGCCAGTTCCTCCAAGGCAACTTCCATTTTGTCTTTCAGTACCATTGGTTCCTAATCATATGTAACCTCTTGAAATGGTTGGTCATCCACTGATTCTTTTTTATATAATGACTCTGTGGATTTTTTACATCTTCTTTTGATGTTTCCTGCATCATTTATATTTTCCTTGTAGAATCTTTCAATATTGCCACTTGCGGCTTTAATTTTTTCTTCAATTCCTTATGCTTGAGAGAAACAGGCAGTGTTCTTTCTTCCCTTTTGGTTTTCCATCTCCAGCTCTATGCACATGTCATTAAAATATGTGATTTTATCCTTTTGGGGTGCCTTTTGAAATCTTCTGCTCAGTTCCTTAATTTCATCATGTCTTCCTTTCACTTTAGCTACTGGATATTCAAGGAAAAGTTTCAGAGTGCCTTTTGACGTATAATTTGGTCTTTTCTTTTTTTCTTTCTTTTAAATAACCTTTTGCTGTCCTCATGAATGATGTCTTTGATGTCATGCCACGACTCATCTGGTCTTCTATCATTAGTGTCTAATGCATCGAACCTGTTCTTGGGATGGTCTCTGAACTCAAGTGGGATATGCTCAAGGTCATACCTTGGCTCTCTACACTTATTCTGATTTTCTTCAATTTCAGTTTGAACTTGCATATGAGCCTTTAATAGTATGATCCATCACCTGGTCTCATTCAGACATTTGATATTGAGCTTTACCATTGTCGCTTTCCAGAAATGTAGTCATTTTGCTTTTTATATGTTCCCTTTGGTGAGTTCCATGTGTATAGTTGCCGTTTATGTTGGTGAAGAAATGTATTTGCAATGTAAAGGTCATTGGTCTAACAAAATTCTATCATGCCATCTCCAGCATCGTTTCTGTCACCAAGGCCATATTTTCCAACTACTGAGCCTTGTTCTTTGTTTCCAGCTTTTCCATTCCATGCACCAGTAATTATCAGTACATCCTGATTGCATGTTCGATCTACTTCAGATCACAGGAACTGGTAAAAATCTTCCCTATCTTCATTTATGGCCTTAGTGGTGGGTGCATAAATTTAAATAATAGTCATAGTAACTGGCTTTCTTTGTAGGCATATTGATATTATTCTGTCACTGACAGCATTGTACTTCAGGACAGATCTTCAGTGTCTTTTTTTGAAGATGAATGCAACCCTATTTCTCTTTATCATTGCTGGCATATTAGACCATATGATTATCTGATTCAAAATGGCCCATGCCCATCCATTTTAGCTCACTGATGCGAAGATTGTCAATGTTTATGTGCTCCATTTCCCTTTTGACAGTTTCTAATTTTCTTAGAGTCATACTACGTTCATTCCACATTCCAATTATTAATGGAATTATTAATATTTATAGTTGTTTCTCCTTATTTTGAGTCATGAAGGTCCCCCGGGCTTTACTCCATGTCCATCATTAAGATAGACTTAACTTTGAGGAAGCAACTCTTCCCGAGTAGTTTTTAGCATGCCTTCCCACCTGGGTGGCCCATTTTCTGACACTATATTTGACAATGTTTCTCTGCTCTTTGTAGGGTTTTCAGTGGCTAATCCTTTAGGAATGGGTTGCCAGTTCCTACTCCCTAGTCTGTCTTAGTCTGGAATCTCAGCTGAAACCTGCCCACCATGGATGACTCTGCTGGTATCTGTAATACCAAAAGCATAACTTTCAGTCTCATAGCAACATTCGATCCCCTACTATATGGCAAACTGACAGACATGTAGGGGCCTGTTGCCTATCAAAATGTAATTTTTAAGTTCAAATCATAATTACTACAAATTAGAATGAACATGTGTCTATGATTTTAATCCAATTCATAAACTAATTATGGAATCAGAAGGACATTAAAAATGGTTCTATGTATTTGAAAACCTGAGTTTAAATCATCTTTTCTAAAAATAATAAAATGTAGGGTTAGAATAAAGTTTCTAGATTAATATCTTTTATTTGTTTTTTTGACCGGACCTCATTTTATAGCTCAAACTGGCCTGGAACTAGCTATGTCGACCAGGCTGATCTCAAACTCACATGAATCCTCCTGCCTCAGCTTCTCGAGGATTGGGGTTACAGTCATGGGCCACCACCCCCAGCCTAGATTAATGTTTTATTGAAAACTTTTCTTTTCTGTTGCACAGAAACCATTTATATACCTCCCAGAGACAAGCCTACAGGTTAATATGTAACTTCACAAAATCTGAGCCATTTATTATTTGTAGCTTTGTAAAGAGGTATGTATTTGTCTAGAAAATCAAGTAATCCTTGGATAGACGTTTTAAACCAAAGTCAGCAAAAATAGTCAAATCTGGCATAATGATTGTTTTTTGTAAATAAAGTTTTATTCAAACACAGCCATACTCACTGTACTTGTTTTCTGGCTGATTTTGCCCTCTGATGACTGAGGTATATTGTTGCTACAGAGACTGTTGGCTCCACGTAGCCTCAAGTATTTACTGTTTAACCCTTTAAAAAAAGTTTATTGATTCCTGTGTTTAACAGTGCTTCAGGATGATATTGAAAGGACATGTTGCTACTATCTTGCCCCTTCTCCCCAGATTGAGGTATCTTTTTTTTTTTTTTTTTAAAGAACTTTAATGTTAGGGTGATAAAATCTACTTATATTTCTGTAATTTGTGAGCCTCTTATTTCTTATTCTCCTTCTCTTTCTGTATTTTTACTTGTATGTCTTTCTGTGGTATATCTGCCTTTCTAATTTTTTTTTTTTTTGCTACTTTTGCCTACAGTTCTGCGTTTTCTTTCCTTTTAATTTTCTTCCTGGTACTTGGAGTTGAACCCAGGGCCTTACACATACTTTGCAAGTGCCCCCCATTTTTCACAATTTTTATGATTTGAAGACAGTGTCTCACTAAGATTTATAGATTACCTCAGGCTTCAAATTTGAGATCCTACTATTTCAGCCTCCTGCATAGCTGGGATTAGAGGCATGTACCACTGGGCCTGGCTTAGTTCTCCCTTTTCATGTTGCTCCGTATTTCACTTTACTTTATTCCTCCTTCCTAAATTAGCCATAAGTGCTATTAATGTATTTAAAACATCTATTGTACTAGTGAAATTTTATAGTCTTGGTTCTTAACTTTTAATTTAAGTCAGTGTAAACTATTACATGTTTGCATGTAGTAAAACCAATGAATCAATTGGATTTACCAAATTTTTTGTGGTTTTTGTTGATATCTTCTCTGCCATTCACCCCCACCCCTTGCTCTACCCCCACACTGTGTTATGGTTTTTAAGGAAAAGTTCTCTGTACTGCTTAGTCCTATATGTCATCTTTTAGAATAATTTAAAACTTTTGACGTGTTGTTTTATATAGGAAGTTTGAAAAGATACCCTCAAGTAACCTGGAAATACAGAACGGTTAGCTTTTTAGTTTACACTAACTAAAAATTTATAGTTGGGTATTTGGTGATACTGTTTGATAAAAGATAAAATTGCAGAACTTTAGTAAATGCTTCATAAGTGTTCTATTTTCCTAAGGGATTTAAAATCTAAATATATGTTTGTGTACTTTGAAAAGGTTACGTTTAGTGTAGGTATTCAAAGAAACCATTTATTCTCATATCCTATATGAAATCAAATGTGATATTTAAATAAAATATAAGAATTTTACTACATAATAAACAACTTCTTTTATCCTCAAGATAAAACAGAAGGAAAGAAAGAATAATACTGACACATTATATGAAGTTGTGTGCTTGGAAAGTGAATCAGAGAGAGAAAGGAGGAAAACTACAGCTAGTCCTTCAGTTCGCCTGCCACAGTCTGGATCTCAGAGCTCCATGATCCCTTCTCCTCCAGAAGATGATGAAGAGGAAGGTAAATTGTAGAGAAAGCTTAATTTATATCTAGGTGTGGAGGACAATGCAGACTATTAAGTTTTTATCAGGGAATGATTAATGTGATATGGCATTTTGAATTCGTTCAGTGAGTAGTTCTGAGAGTCTATTGTGTTGTGCACAATTAGAAAATGGTTATCATTGGTCATTTTTTTAAGATACTCACAGTTATCTTGGAAAAATGAGATATTATAATTAGTGCTTTTTAAAAAAATCAATTTAGTGCCAGTTTGGTGTATTAGCACATTTTTTTTAAGGCAGCTTTGGCCCAGCTTCTACCTAAATATGTGTATCTCAACTGATACAGGAACATTTTCACTTGCTAAAACATGACTTCTACCCATACCTTTTCACCAAAGACACACAGACAGGCACACACACAGAGACACACACGGACACACACATTATCGTGTTTTCATGGTGGTAAATAATAAGAATCCTCTGGACTCTTTTTCTTGGTTATATCTGTTGAATTAATCTATTGCTCACTATTAAAAGGTAATATACAGAATTGAGGGATGGACGGAAGTAACACAGGAAAAGGTAACACTTCAGCCATTTTCTAATTTATAACAGTATAAAGGTTTATTTTTAATGAAAAAAGCTGACTATGATGTAAGGTTGTATGTGGCACGTATATATGTGAGGTTCACAAGAAATTTATAGAGGAGAGATGAGTTTTACTTTGTGGGGAATAAGTATTCCAACTGGGACCTTAAAGTACAAAAAAAATTCAGTAGGGACAAATGGTCTAAAAAAATCACATTAACAACAGTCTAAAGGTGGAAGAAATAATTGATTTGGTTAAAAGAAATAAGTGACCATGATTTCATTGTTCTGTCTAACTGTTCTGGTGATTAATCACCTTGAGGACACTTAGTAGTGTTGTTGTTAGGTGCCGTCGAGTCAGTATGCGACTCAGTGACCCTCTGTACCACAGGGGAAACACTATTGTCAGTGCTTCTCTGCTGTTCATAGGGTTTTCAATGGCAGATTGATTTTGGGAGGGGGTTGCCAGGTCCTTCTCCCAAGCCTACAGCTTCTGGTGTTCCCAGGTGGTCTCCCATCCAGGTACTAACCAGGCCCAACCCTGCTTAGCTTCCGAGATCTGACGGGATCGGCTGCCACAGGGCTACAGCTGCAGGCACTTAGTAGTATTAGTGGGCAGCAATTACTAGATGTTTATTTCATGGAAGGTAAATGCTTTGTTTATCTAACATAATCATAATAATACTGAAAAATATTATTATCCTTATTTTGCACATAAAGAAAGAAATGGAATCTGGAAAAGTAAATTTGCTCCAAGACCCATGGATAGAAATTCGTGGTTATGATTTCAATATAGGTCTATGAGTTCATGGTCTGATTTGTAGTCTGTCATTCCTCTTTTACAATTAGTTCTTTTTTCCTTTTCTTCTTTTGGTGGTACTTGGGGATTGAATCCAAGATCTCACACATACTTTACAAGTGCTCTACTACTGAGCTGCACCATCATTCCTTTTCTTTTCTTTTCTTTTTTTTTTAATAAATTTCATGTCAGAGGCTCCCTAAATTATGCAGGCTATATTTGACCTCAAACTTGCAATCCTTCTGCCTCCTCATAAATTGCTGGGATTATAGGTATGAGCCACTGCGCCCAGCTTGCATTTAGTTCTTGATTAATGTGATGATTAATGTGATAAAGCATTTTGAAGCACAAAAAGGTACTTTTTTAAAATCAGAGATGCAGTTTACAGCTCCCTGAAGACCCAGTTTAGATTATGTGTTTTTTTATGGGAAAAATACAGTTTTTCCCAGTATTTGATGTTGTCCACTGTATAACTATAACTTATAGTTTCTCTTTTAGGTTAGCACTATTTAAGATGGCAGAATAGGAAAACATCTTCATAACTTTCCTTCCTTAAACTCAGCAATAAAAATTAAAAAACAAAGAAAAGTTGAGAAAGATGCTGTAATTTTCAAAAAAACTATAGAGAATGCTCAAATCTCTTTACCATAGTTTTTGTTTTTGTTTTTGTTTTTTTATTTTCTTTTTATTTTTTGCGGTTCTGGGGTTGAACCCAGGGCCTTGAGCTTGCATGCTTTGCAAGTGCTGGACCACTGAGCTACACCCTCAGCCCATTTGTTTACTCTTTAAGACAGGGTCTTCCTACGTTACACAGACTTCCTCTGGTCTTGAACTTGGGATCCTCTTGCCTTTGCCTCCCAAGCCTCTGGGATTATAGGCATGTGCCACTGTGCCCAGCTTCTACACCATAGATTTTGAGGAGTATCTACTGGTTACTAGGGAATTTGGGCCCAACTGAAAAATAACATCAGGACTGACATACTAATCTATAGCAAGCAGTGATTTTTGACCAGATTCAGAAAGCCTCTACTAAAAGTTTTTAACTAAGGAGAGATAAGTATTAATGCCAACAGGAAGTCCATGGGAAAAGCATAGAATGCTAGAATATAAGCTCTGTAAAGGAAGAGGTATGTCTGCTTTTGCTCCCCAGTATATACCATAATACCTGGCATATAGTGAGAGCTCAGGATGAGTAACCCCCAGAATCCATTTCCATAGTGAAAAGTTAGTGACAGGAGAACTAGAACTGAAGGAAATGGCAGCCATGCCATTGTCTAATTCTTTATAGTCCAGTTTATAAACCAAGGAGACATGTTCTGCTGCAGTGTTTGCTCCCTGGAAAGAAATGACTGTGGTTCTCTAGAGAGGCTTCTTACCTATAGGACATTTGACAAGAGACCAGCAGTTATAAGGAGGAATTGTTCAGAAACAACATTCTGAAACTTGAGACTGCTTGCACATTCCTGTCTCTACCCCTGCCTTAGGCACATGGGACTCTAAATATGGATTTCAAAATACTAGTATTCAGATGTATTGAAAACATCTGGAACAGTAGAAGAGAATTTTGGAAGATAAGTGTTCCTACACTTTTTGAAGGAATTATTATCCCTTCTAAATTTTACTACATTTCCCTCCACCCTGTGGTGTTGGGGATTGAACCCAGGGCCTTGGGCATGCTAGGCATGCATTTTACCATTGAGGTACAATCCTCAGCCCATTTTACTATATTTTTATAGCCATCTTCCATCAAAGAGTTGTATGTGATATATCTTAGTGAGCAGAAAATTGAAAGATTAGAATGTAGAGCCAATCTGGAAAGGTAGTGAAGATGGGAAAATTTAACTTATTACCCTTGAGCCTTTTTCTGTTCTTTATTCACCCATATCCAGAAAACTCTCCTTACATTCAGTCTGTATTCTTCCCTGTCTCACCCTTAAAACTGATAATACATTATAACATAAACAAGTTTAATAATAAATATTATCTACTTCTATTTCAAGTAGGAATGCAGATTCATGATGCAATCATCAGAAGTTTAAAGATGCAAGCTTTGTTTAGGTAGGTTAAACAACCCCCCACCCCCACCCATGCCCCAGAGAACCTAGCTTGATGAGGACACGCAGAAACAAGTACTGTTGTACCTAATTAATGGACATGTAAATTGGTAGAACCACTTTGGAAGACAGTTTGTCAGAAGATTTCAAAATCATTAAAAGTATACCATTTTACAGTTTTAATTCATGAAGTCCATTTCTGGGCATATGCCCAATGAAACAGTGAGATTGAAAACTCCTCAAATGTCCAACACAAGATTAAGTAGATGCCGTTATTTTTTCCTGCTTTTATTATGCTTTTCAAAGTTTCTCTCCTGCTGGTTGGTGTTTTGTTTTGTTTTGTTGTCTTTTTTTGGGGGGTGAGGGAGATAGGTGTGAACCCAGGACCTCACACACATGCTACTAAGCTACACTCTCAGCCCTCAGTCTCACTTTTTCACTATCTTCCTACTTTATAATCTCTGAATTTTTACTTGATTTTTCTTAATTACTTCTGATTCACTTTGATCCTTTTAAATATTTTTGTGCTTTCTATTATAAATTAGTATATGCCATTTTGTAGAAAAATTTGTTGTTGTTGTTAGGTGCCATTGAGTCAGTATCTTACTCATAGCGACCCTATGTACAACAGGCGAAACACATTGTCAGTGCTTCTCTCCTATTCATAGGGTTTTCAGTGGCGGATTGATTTTTGGGAATGGGTTGCCGGGCCCTTTTCCCAAGCCTACAGTATCTGGTGTTCCCAGGCGGTCTCCCATCCAAGTACTAACCAGGCCCAACCCTGCTTAGCTTCCAAGATCTGACAGGATCAGATGGCACAGTGCTATGGCTGCAGGCTAGAAAAATTTAGAAAATCATAAAAGACTTACAAGAGCAGAGAAAATATCCGTCATAACTTCATCCTTCAGAGAAAATAATTGTTAATATCTTGGTATAGTTCCTTTCAGTCTGTTTTCTATTTTTTAGCATAGATCACAGTAAAGATTTAACTCTTCATATTTTTATTTTATTTGGTATTTTGCTGTATCATTATGGAAACATAAATATTTGCCTGCATTTACTTTGTATACATGTGTAATATTTTATTCCTCCATTCTCTACCTTTGTTGGAGATTTAAGTGTATGGGGCTTGCTTCTGGCCAGGAACTAAAATCCCACACCCACAAGTCTGCTACTCTTGAGTCTTATGGAGACACACCACTCCGGGAGCTGGGTGGATGATAACTCAGAACTCAACTTTATTTTTACTCAGCTCTATGCCAAGCTCAAGCTCTGTTCTTGCTCTCCAAGCTCAAAGCTCTTTGCCTGTGCACTGCACTTATAAGCCTTTTGTCAACCAATCAGAATCCCTAATGTCATGATGACGTTTTGGGTTAGCCAAGTAGGTGACACCAGGTGATTGGACCAACCAATCAGATGATATTGGGTGATAACTGTTGAAGGCTGTTAAGCCTCAATGGTCAGGGAGAGACAGTTGAGGAATGACTCAGCAAGAAATTCCAGGAGGTACCGTATACCCTAGCTGCAATGGACAGGGGCCATCTTGCTTTGACCTTGTGGGCTTGACCCCAAAAGCTCTAGCCAGGTGTGCCAACTGCCAGCTGTTAAGAGAGCCGTTAGTGGCCAGTCTGTCTAGACTTTGTGGACTCAAGCCGGGTGTGCCAAGGGCAAGGCACAAAAGGGTCACAGGTGTGCCTCAGGACTCAAGGTGCCAGGTAAGCCTTGAGCCAAGCAGTTTCAGAGCCATGTCTCTTCCCTTCCTCTCTATGCCTCATCCCTACATAGGTGGTCTGAAAATTTTTAACTGTTATAAATGAAGTCTGTATATTTTCATGCATAAAGCTGTTTACTTTGGGAAAGGAGAGAGTATGAACTATATTTTGAGTCCTGTGAATGTATAAGTAAATGACTGTTTTCTATAATTAATGTAATAAAGACCTATCTGGAAAGCCAAAAAATTAAAGTGGTTACAAAAATATTCCACCTAGGCTGTGCGCGGTGGCGCACGCCTGTAATCCCAGTGGCTCAGGAGGCAGAGGCAGGAGGATCACAAGTTCAAGACCAGAGGCAGTCTGCATAACTTAGTGAAATGAAACCCTGTCTCAAAAAGTAAAAAAAAAAAGTGGGCTAGGGGGCACAGCTCAGTGGTTCAGCACTTGCAGAGCATGCAAGCACAAGGCCCTGGTTTCAACCCCTAGTACCACCAAAAAAAAAAAAAAAAAATCCACCTAGGACTTGTTCTTGTTAGGTGCCGTCGAGTCGGTATCCAACTCATAGTGACCCTCATAGGGTTTTCAGTGGCTGACTGTTTCAGATTGCCTTGGGAGTGGATTGCCATTCCTTCTCCGATTTTTGCGGTGCTGGGAATTGAACTTGGGACCTCATAGACTGCAGCCCAGTGCTCTACCAACCGAGCTAAAAAATTTGTATTTATGCATAACTGGTAAAAGGAGAGAAATTATGACTGTATGTTCCCAGTAAAGTCTTTAAACTTGATTCTTACATCCCCATGTCATTCTTGCTAGCATAGCCATCTCTGTTATCCTTTTTGTGTGTTTTATTTATTAAAGATAATGATGAACCTCTCTTAAGTGGATCTGGTGATGTATCCAAAGAATGTGCAGAAAAAATTCTTGAAACATGGGGAGAATTGCTGTCAAAATGGTAAGTTATAATAGAATAGTTCTCCTTTTCATTTATAATTCTTATTTTATGGATAAGAGGTCTTACTTAACTATAATATTCAATTTGGAATGAATAATAGAAACTTATACATGAGGTTTACATTCAATAATCTCTAGTTTTAGACATTTATAAGGATAAGAGTGGATACCTGCAATCCATTCTCAGAATGTCAGAAACCTAATTAATCCTCATCGATGGAGAAAATATCTAAACATGGCATTCATAGGCAAAAGAAAGAAGTTCTTTATGTTATAGAATTTAGTTAACTGCTGACTAAGATAATACCCACTAGTTAAGACTATACACAATGACCAGGGAAATTTAAAAGATGTTCAAATAGTTTATATAGAGCCACAGTAGGGCCTCAGATTTTTTCTTATCTATGATAAGTATCTGGAGTGGCAGAGCATTATGTCACAAGCATGGTGTATGTTACCTGCCCTATCAATTACTTTTCCTACTGACATGTATAAAACAGAGGAATTTTTCATCACCTCCAGAGATAGCTTGGGCAGGAGAGGCAGTTCAGTGGTAGATTGCTTGCTTAGCATGCTTGAGGCACTGGGTTTAATCCCTAGTATTGAAAAACAAAACAAAACATTTCTGATTTTTGCCAGGCATGGTGATGCATCCCTGTAATTCCACTACTTGGGAGGTAGAAGTGAGAGGATTGTGAGTTCAAGACCAGCCTGGATTACATAGCAAGTCCCTGTCTCAAAAACAAAAATAAACAAGAGCAGAGATGGCTTAACAATGGTGTTAGGGAGGACTGTTCTATAGGCTGTCTAAAAAGAATACAGCACTGTCAGGTGTTGATTAACATAACCGGAGACACTGTGGTAAGACATTTATGTAGTTTCTTTTCTCCCTGAGTAGGATGCCAGGGAAATAAAAAAGCTAAGCTTAAAAGTTATCTGAACATATCTCTGTTTCTGACATTCTAGTTATTAAATTTATCACATATGCTTCCTCGGCGCCTTTTCCTTTGGGGTTTCATTTTTCTCTGAAGTTTTAACTGTTGAAGTCTTTCACTCTATTTTTAGTAAAGCTGTGCCTCAGAATTTAAAAATACTATTTCATGCCCTTAAAGGATAGAAGTACAGATGGGCATCATCTGCTATAGCACTCTCACAATGCTTTACATTTTTGACAGAACACTCTTCACACTGGGAAATGTCACATATGTATGAGAGAAAAAGGCAAACCAAACTATGGTTTGTCTATATACACGTGATTATTCATACATGAACTCTTCAAAAGCCCCCAGTGGAATAATTTCCTTGTATATTGCTTGTATATATTTGATATTTCTTTTCAGTTGAGAAACAAAACTGCTGACCCTTTTGTCATAATTGTATTTTTATTTCAGTGAATTTGTAATGTTTGATCTGCTACTAACAGGAAATTTCATTTGTATTAAAATGTTTCTGCTGCAAAATAGAAATGTAATTCAGTCTTAACGTGGTTTCATAATAATACATTTAAAATCATCTAGTATATGCTAGACACAGTGGCTCATGCATATAATCCCAGCAACTGAGGAAATGGAGGCAGGAGGATCGCAATTTGAAGCCAGACGCAGCCTGTGTAACTTAGTGGGAGCCTGAAAATGAAAATTTATGAAGATTTTTCATATATGAAAAATATGAAAATGAAAAAATAACAAAAAATGGGCTTAGGGTGCAGTCCAGTGCTTAGAATGCTTGGAAAGTATGTACAAGGACCCTGGTTAGGCCCCCTAGTACTATAATCAATCAGTTCATCCATCCATCAGTCAGTAAAATCATCTAATATAGTATTTAGATTCTGGAATTAGATTTTATTAGATAAACCTTCCAGCAGTATATGGAATGGCTTAGAATTTGTTACTAGACTTTCTTATTCACTTTGTTACTCATTTCATCAACTTTGCCCTCCCACTCCCTCAAGTATATTAACTAAATTTCCATCTGTCTCTACTGTTTTCTGGAGTTTTAAACTGTTTTTATTTTAGTCATGTTTTCAGATATAGTGTCATAGTCTCTTTGCATTCATTCCATCATTATCTTTTTCCCCATCATCTGTGTTCTGTGGATAGAAAGTATCACAATATCATGGAATTTTAGAGCCTGGTAGATCTCTCTCTCTCTCTCTCTCTCTCTCTCTCTCTCTCTCTCTGTCTGTCTGTTTTTTTTTTTTTTTTTTTTTAACTTTTTGAGACAGGGAATCGCCAAGCTACGCAGACTGCCTCTGGTCTTGAACTTGCAATCCTCCTGCTCTGCCTCCCGAGCCACTGGGATTACATGCGTGCCACGGCTAATAGATCTCTCTTTAAATCTTATCTCTCCTACATCAAGCTGAATGGTCTTGGGCAAGTCCTTTAACTTTTCTGCGTTCATTTCTTCATTTAGAAAGTGGAAGTCTATAAATGTACTATTGAGGATTATTATAGATTAAAAATAATGGATATCATGATTATAGTTGTAGTAATCATAGTAAAAACTAATGAATTTACCATATGCTAGGTACTTTGTCAAGTTATGTGCTCTGTTTCAGCCCTAACAACCTTGTGAACTAGTATCTACTTTCACAAATGAGGAAACTGGCTCATAGCTTAAGCCATTCTAATTACTAAATTGACAGAGCCAGAATTTTTAATATAGTAAATCTGATCCTGAAGTTCGTTTATTTAACTCTACACTATATTTTGGTGGCATTATTAGTAATATTATCTTTAAGTTCTAATCCTCCAAGTTCATTTAGTGGATAAGTTCCCTTAGTGGATAAGAGAACTAATGATCTCAGTGTAAAATAGTATGCTCAGTTGTATAGATAAAGTTCATGTTATCAATGGCATAAAATTATTCTGAAATTTCATCAATATAAATTAAGTTAGCAAACATTTTTTGTGAAGGACCAAAGAGTAAATGTTTAAGGTTTTATGAGTGAATGAGTCTGTCACAGCTACTCCACTCTGCTGTTACAGTGCAAAAGGAGTCAGACAGTATCTAGACAAGTAAGCATGGCTGTGTTTCCATAAAGTTTATTTACAAAAGAGGTGGTAGGCCATATTTAACAAAGAGGCCATAGTGTACCAGCTCTTGAATTAATTAACACAACTATTTTTGTTCTTTTTTTGATGACATCTTTCCAACTTAATTTTATTTTTATCTAGGTAAGGAAAAGCACCATATTAAATTGTCCCAGGCTCTCACCTTAGGGGATAGTACTATAGAACTAATCATTTTTAAATGTACTGTGCGTTATTCTCATAAAAATCTGTAACATGAGAAAGGTCTCAGACCTTTTTAAATTTGATAGTGGTTCTTTTCTATCTGCAACTTCTGCTTTAATCTGATAGTCACAGGAGCTTTTCTGTGCCAGGATCCTGCTTTATTGACTCAATAATAGTGACTCTTAAATCACAAAGGTACTGTGACAGAATAATTCATTAGTCTTATGGGTTTGAAGACTACTTTAGTAAAGGAATTGACCTCCCTTACCTTCTTTCTCTTATCTATAAAACTGGAGACATAACTATATCAGATGGTTATTATAGGATCACATATGATATTTTATGCAGAAGTACTTTGAAGATTTATGCTAACATTTCAAGACAGGTTTTTTTGTATCATTTTATGGATAATATAAATAAAACCCAATGACTTTAGTAACTCATTTTGAAGTTATATTGGCACAGTAGAAATGTTCTTAACCCCCACAGGTTTCAAAGAAGTTACCTTGAAGGAAGATATAAAAACTGCTGAAAACATACCTGAAATGTTTTGTTTTAACCTATAACATAGGATGGAGTTTATTTACTGATTTTAACGTAGGGTCAAGCCCTTGTGTTTGACTCTGCCTACAAATTGGATTTTTCTTTTTTCTTTTTTTTTTTTTCTTTTTTTTTTTTTTTGAGAGACAAGGTCTTGCTGTGTAGCAAAGGCTAGTCTAGACCTCACTGGGTAGCCCAGGTTGGCCTTGAACTTATGCCGATCT
Source organism: Pedetes capensis (assembly GCA_007922755.1). Lineage (NCBI taxonomy): Eukaryota > Metazoa > Chordata > Mammalia > Rodentia > Pedetidae > Pedetes > Pedetes capensis. Next base: position 103,402 of record VMDO01005356.1, read on the forward strand.
TCCTGCCTCAGCCTCCTGAGTGCTGGGATCAGACGTGCACTGCCACATCCAACTACTGCTTTCTTTCATAAACCAAAACCATAAAGCATTATCTGTGGTTTCCAGTTTTGCTTTTTTTTAAAGCCACAGTTTAAAGATATTTAAGAAGCAGTTTGCAGAATCCACATAAACATTTATTCTTGCCTCCATCCAATCTCTTACACTAATCTTGACCATATTTAATTCAGTAGCACTTTTATCTTTTTTCTGTGTTATTATGTTACCTGAACAAATCTTGATAAATCATTTAGTTATAAAAAATAACATCTTAAAGAATCTTCCTTTTATGAACAAATGGGTTATGCCTTTATTTTTAGGCATCTTAACTTGAGCGTAAGACCGAAGCAGTTGTCATCCTTAGTGAGAAATGGTGTCCCTGAAGCTCTTCGAGGAGAAGTTTGGCAGCTGCTAGCAGGCTGTCACAATAATGACCACTTGGTAGAAAAATACCGCATTCTCATCACAAAGGTAAGGACATGATAATTCAGCTTTAGCATTAATCCTTTTAGCAATCTGTAATAAAAGATCATTGTGGTGGTTTGACTTCCAAGAATTTTTCATGGTGTTTTTAATCTAAAATAAGAATAGAACTGTTACACTTCTAGCCCAGAGATGTTTCTTTTTTTGGCATAACAGAGCAGGCACCAGGTTTTCTTTCTTGACTGATTTCACTTTAGAAGCAAGGAATGTCTTCTAGCCCATTGTGTCGCTAAATCCTTTCTGACTTTAATTCATTTTTAGTCAGGTCAGTTGTGGTGTGCAATGTGTAAAAATGTTCTCTTTTTGTTGTTGTTGTATTTTTTTCTTTTTCTTGCATTTTTTATTTTCCTTTTTCTTTTTTCCTTTGATACTGAAGGTTGGAACGCAGGGCCTCATGCATGCTGGGCAAGTGCTATACCACTGAGCTGCACCCCCACCCGCTCCCCCTCCCATTTTTATTTTTATTAGTTTTTGAGACAGGGTCTCACTAAGTTGTGCAGACTGCTTCTGGCCTCACACTTGGAGTCCTCCTGCCTCAATCTCCCAAGGTAGCTGGGATTATAGCTATTGCATCTGGCTGAAAAATATTCTTTTGTTTATTTTAATTCTTGTCACACTTCATAGAAATGGGCTCTCAGTAGAGGACGCTTAGTTCTATTCTCTGCAGTTGTAAACAATAATTCTATAATCTTAAACCATATTCCCTTTTAGGTCATTCCTCTAAGATCAAAAATCCTTATTTTTATTATATCCCCTTTTCAAGTTGAGGCATTCTTCAACATTTTGCAAATAGAGCAAGAAAAACTATTCCTTGTACCCTATAGAAAGATTTGAAGTAATTTTCTGCAAGATTAGGCAGTGATTTGTGTCTTTGTGTGCTCTTGTTTTTGGATTTAGTTTTTGTTTTCTCAAATTCTTGAAGTGTTTAGATTATCCACTAGGAAGCACCTTTTCCAGTGATATGCAAATCTGAAACCTGAGTTATAAACAGGTATTGCCCAGACTCTTCAATAATATTTGAAAAATTTTCAACATATCTAAAGAAAATATTAAAACCTTATTAGAGAGGAATAATATCTTTATAATACTATTATTTAACACAAAACACCTTATCGGGGAACAACATTTGAACATGGTATAGGACTTTTCCTCACCAGAAAATGATTTTTATCTTCTTAAAATGTTAGTGTTCCTCCTCATCACCTTAATTCTAGACAGTTTTTGTTTCAAGAAGTAATATGCTGATTCCTTTCATTATGTCAGTATAATTGTTTAACTGGTGTTTTTTGAATGCTTATTACAACCACAATGCCGGAGCTAGGTCATATACAAGAATGGTTAACTGCCCTTTGATGGAATGTATCTGGACAGGGACAGTGGAAACCTCAAAAGGTGTGATTAATTCAGTCAAGAACAGAAGTCTTTATCAAGAACACAACATTTGAGTCTAGATCCAGAAAAGAGCTCGCTCTAGATATGGAAGGATGGGAAGAACATTGTATTTTAGTGTGAATGTACAGATAAAAGAATTAGGTTATATAACATGTACAACTAGCAGTGGAATACTTAGTTGCTTATTTTCTTTTTTTGACAAGTCATGTTTTGAATTTGTAACACTGTCACTCTTGATCTGCTTTTGAAGTCCTTTGAAATGTTTGGCCAAAATGACTTAAGAGTTTATTACTATAAACTCAAGCTTTTTGGCAAGGCTATTCATACAGGTAATTTAAAGACATGAAGTACCTATTGTCTGTTGGATTCTGTTTTCCTGGTTCCATGAAAATGATGATATCTGTTTCTAGAAAAGGAATTTGCAGTTTTATCATATGTAAAAGATCATCAGTTAACAAAATCTGATATATTGGATTAATGACTTGTATACACTTGTACCCCACATGTCTGTCAGTTTGTTGTGCTGTGGGGGCTTGAGTGTTGCTGTGACTGAAAGCTATGCCACCAGTATTTCAGATACCAGCAGGGCTACCCATGGTGGACAGGTTTCAGCTGAACTTTCAGACTAAGATTGACCAGGAGGAAAGACCTGACAGCCCACTCTCGAAACAATTAGCCATTGAAAACCCTATGAATAGCAAAGAAGCACTGACAAATATTGTGCCAGGAAATGAAGCCTCCAGGTTGGAAAGCATTCAGAAGACAAATGGGAAAGAGTTGCCTCCTCACAGTAGTCGACCTTATGACAGAAATGGACTAGAGTCCTTGGGACCTCCCTTTGCTGATGTGGGATGGCTCCAAGTAAGAAGAAACACAGTGGCTGTAAAAACAATGGGCTCACACATAAGAAAAGAAAAGATCCTGTGTATGGCACAGCATCTAGTAGTGTTCCATTCTGTTATACATAAGGCCACTGTGAGTCAGGCCTGACTCAGTGGCACCTAACAACAACAACATATGCTGCTGTACTTTATATGTGCACTTTATATTTCATGTTAAACCTTCTGTTATCATCAGTTTGGCTAGAACCTTAAAAGTTTTGAGTTTAAATTTATAGTAGTTGATTCAAAAATATAAATTATTTAACCTTTGTAACATTGGTAAGTGCTAAGATTTTAAACACAGTGATATCCAATGTAAGTTGGTATTGTTTTTCTTTTGTATCTTGCTGGAAACAGTGGTCTTCATTATATCAGAATACTGACATTTTTTAAAGTATTCTTAAAGTGTTTTTGAAGGAGAGGACAACTTTAAATTTTTTTTACACTTATTTTATAGCAAGCTGTAATTTAATAGGGCAAAAAATACAACTTTATACAGTTCCATGACATTTTACTTATAAATACACTGCTATGACCACTACAAAGAGTGAGGGGTATTAGTCACCCCAAAGAGTTATTCTTATCCATTTCTAAAGATAAGCAACCCTTCCATACCCCTGAAGTAATGAATATTTTTACTTTTCTCTCTTTGTTGTTCTTGTTAGGTGCCATTGAGTCGGTGTCTGACTCATAGTGACTCTATGTACAACTGGTGAAACGGTATTGTTAGTGCTTTTCTGCTATTCATAGGGTTTTCAATGGCTAATTATTTTGGGGGGAGTAGGTTGCTGGGTCCTTCTCCCAACCATATAGCACCTGGTGTTCCCAGGTGGTCTCCCATCCAATTACTAACCAGGTGTGATCTTGCTTAGCTTCCAAGATCTGACAGGATCAGACCCCACAGGGGTAATGCTGTAGGCTTTCTCTCTTTAGATTAGTTTTCTGAGTTGTTTTTGTTTTGTGTGTTTGTTTTGTTTGTTGTTGAGATATGGTCTTACTATATAGCCCAGTCTGGCCTCAAACCCGCCATCCTCCTGCCTCAGTGACCTGAGTGCCGAAATTACAAGCATGAGTCATTAGTTCTGATAATTCTTTTTTTTTTTTTTTTTTTTTTTTTTTTTGCGGTACTGGAGGTTGAACCCAAGGCCTTGCACTTGCATGCTCTGCAAGTGCTGGACCACTGAGCAGCACCCTCAGCCCATTTTTTTACTTTTTGAGACAAGGTCTTGCTAAGTTACACAGACTGCTTCTAGTCTCGAACTTGTAACCCTTCTGCCTCTGCCTCCCAAGCCGCTGGGAGTTCTGATAATTCTTGAACTTCATTTAAATGTGTTTATACAGTTCTACAGCATATACTTGTTTGTGTCTTAACTTCTTTTACCCTTCCATGTCTAGCATTGTATCAGCTCATTTTAAAAACTTGTTCTCATTTTTTTAATTGCTGAGAATATTTCATTATATGAGTAAACCATACTTTTAAAAATCCATTCTGCTATTATAGATGTTTGGTTTTTTAAATCTAGTTTTACTTAATATTAGTAGAGTTACTGAAAACATTCTTGCAACTATGCAGGATTTATATATGCTATTATCCGTTTGTAGACTTTTTTTTTTTTTCAGTACTAAGAAGTTGAACCCAGGGTTTGTACACATGAGCAGTGTCTCACTGAGTTGCACAAACTACCTCTGGCCTCCTAACCTGAAATCCTTCTGCCTCAGTCTCTCAACTCACTGGGATTACAGGCATCTGCCATGGCACCAGTCCAATAGACAATATTTACATATATACACATACTACTAATTACTAGCCTGCAGCCACACCACTGTGGCATCCGATTCAGTCAGATCTCAGAAGCTAAGCAGGGTTGGGCCTGGTTAGTACTTGGATGGGAGACCACCTGGGAACACCAGGTGCTGTGGGCTTAGGAGAAGGACCTGGCAACCCGCTCTCAAAAAACACCCAGCCATTGAAAACCTTATGAATAGCAGAGAAGCACTAACAATACTGTTTCGCCTATTGTACATAGGGTTGCTATGAGTTGGACACTGACTCAAAGGCACCTAACAGTAACAACAACTAATTTCTGGGAATTATTCTGTATGTGGCTTCTTTATCAGATACATGCTTTGTGTTGTAAGATTTTATTTTTTGATTGATTGGTTGATTGAGACAGGGTCTCGTAGCCCAGGCTGACCTTGAACTCAAGATCCTCCTAAATTCTGGGATTATAGGTGTGTGCCATCATATCTGGCTGTATTCTGAGATTTTATATGTGATGTTATTTTAGAGATTGTTTTTGCTTAAATTCTTCATAGACTAAATTTAAAGTAGGAAAGAGTCACTTGACTTATAGAGTGAAAGTCAAAACATTAACTTGGCAAAAAAACTGACGAATGTCTTTGTCACCATCTTGCTGTAATTGTTAAGTCTTCTGAGGAGTACAAATAGGTGCATATATATATGCATATATATACACACACATATATATACACGTGCATATATATATAATATTGTTTGTACATTTTTCTATATAAAAAGTCTGTTTCTGTGCACTCTATATATTCTAAAAATTAATCCTTGTGTCAGCATTTTTGTTATTATGTGCCTTCTAGTCTATCTGACTTATAACAACAGATACAGCAGGAAGAAACACTACCCAACACTGTGCCATCCACACAATCTTTTTATATTTGAGTTCATTATTACAGCCACTGTGTTTCTTCTAATATTGAGTCATGCCACATCAGCCAAAGGAGGTGCCAGGTGCTTTATTCCCATCAACTCTACTTAGAGGGGGCAACTCATCCCCAATCATTTCTTGAATGCCTTCCAGCCTGGAGGGCTCATTTTCCGGCACTGTATTTGGTAGTTCTCTGTTATTCATAGGGTTTTCAATGGCTAATTGTTTTGAAAGTGGGCTCCCAGGTCCTTCTCCCTAGTCTTAGTCTGGATGCTCAGCTGAAACCTGTCCACCATGTGTGGCCCTGCTGGTATCTGAAATACTAGTGGCATAGCTTTCAGCATCACAGCAACACACAAGCCCCCACAACATAACAAGGTGATAGACATGTGGTGAATGTCAGTGTTATAGATATCTTTTTAAACTATAATTTTTTATTGACTTTATTTATGGTTTCATGACTTATAAAACATTTTCAATTTTTTTTATGTAGAAACTTGTGTCTTATTTAAGCTCTTCTTATCTCTAGATTTTTAAATACAGTTTCCAGGATTTTCTTGCACGATTATTGTACATGTTAATTTTTTATGTCTTTAATCCATCTGGCTTTTTTTTTTTTTTTTTGTACATAGCATAAAATAAAAGTCCAATTTTACTTTTTCCCAAATGGATAACCGGTTGTTTTACTCTCATTTTCTTACTGAGTTGTCCTGCCATCTTCATCTTGGGTTTTTGTTGTTGTTTGTTTTTTGTTTTTTTAGGAGGTTGGGGTTTCCAGTGCTGGGTGCTGAATCTTCTCTGTTATATTTTAAATTCTCAAATTTACTAATATGGTTCTATTACTGATTGGTTTGTGTATTTCCATCCCACATTGTTTTTGATTAAAGAGACTTTATGATATGATATCTGGTGAAGCAGGTCTTTTCTCAGTGTTTCCTGTTACATACTTTACTTGACTCTTCTCGCAAATTTAATTTTCCATAAAAATCTTTAAAAAGTTTATCCAGTCTTACCCCACCCACCACTCTACCAGGTAGTGTAGAGATTCTGAGTTGAACTGTATTTAATTTACATGTTAAATCAGCAAAATTGTTATTATCTGCACAGATATACTTTCTCAGATCTTATTTTTTATCTGTTGAAGACTTTATAGAGTTGCCTTCTTGTGGTTCTGTGCCATTTTTTTTATTTGTTCCTAAGAATTATTATAGAGTGCTCTTGCAATAGCAAATGGATTTTTTTCTCCAAACTACAAGTGTAGAGAAAATACAATGATTTTTATTTTTTATTTTTATTTTATTTATTTATTTATTAATACTTGGGGTCGGGGTTGAAACCAGGACCTTGCACATACTTTACAAGTGCTCTACCACATGGCCACACCCCCAGCAATCTTGAGACAGGGTCTTGCCAAATTATTCAGGCTGCCTGTGACCTCATCCTGCAATCCCCCTCCCTCTGCCTCCGGAGTCACTAGAATTACAGGAGTGAGCCACCACCATCCACTCAGTTTCACTTTTCAGTGTTTGTACAAGTTATTAAGTTTTGTATTTCTATATGATAGAACCATTAAGACAATGTTAAATAGAAACAATGATAACTAACATCCCTCTCTAATTGCTGATTTTAATTAAAATGATTTTAGTCTTTCAGTCTTTTGGGAAACATGCTGAGGTTTTTTGCATTCTTTTTTAGTGGTAAATTTTTATTTAAGTGATTCTCTTATTTATGAACTGGAATTTTTATTGAGACTGTCTGCTGAAATTTATCTAGAACTTTATCAGCAGTCAATGAATACAGTTACTTGAATTTGAGATTTCTCGATATTTAACAATCTACCTTGGCTTCATAGAATCAGTTTGTACAGAACAAGCACCGACATATTGTTTGTTTTCTGTTCTTTCTGTCTTTAACTAAGGGCTGAGTCCTGGTCTCTAGATTATACTTGGAAGATTCAGAAGAAAGCCTAGTAAGTAAATACAAGGACTCCCATGGCTTCTCTTACTCCCAATTGTCTATACTTCCTATAGTTTTTTGAATCTGGTAAACCAAATAAGTTGGAGTTGAGAATGAAAGGGAAAGACAGTACCTTCTGGTTTGCAGCTTCCAAAAATCTTCCTCAGTTCCTTTTTGTGGGTATTTTTTTATTTTAACATTTTATGTCAGTACCTTTTTCTATTCCTTTTGATTCAGTGTTTAGTATCTAAAATTTATATCAAAACTGCTTTTACAGTAGATCCTTTTAATAATGAGAGAATTAGGAACATATTTTAATGTTTATTCTTTCCATCTGGTTGGCCTTACCTTATCTAAAACTTATTTGTATTGTTTTCTCTAGTGATTTTCAGCGTCAATGGAAGAATATTTTGCTGTGAATTCCAAGCTTTAATCAGATACTAAGTTAGTAGCAAGCCCATATAACTATTTACATATCTAATTGTTTACCCAGGGGAAACCAGGGCGACCCAGCCACATTTTGCAAGTCTAAAAAAACAATGTATCAGGAGCTGGGCGCAGGGGCGCACGCCTGTAATCCCAGCGACTCTAGAGGCAGAGGTAGGAGGATCCCAAGTTTGAGACCAGAGGCAATCTGCGTAATTTAGTGAAACCCTGTCTCAAAAGGAGGTGCTGCTAGAGGTGCAGCTCAGTGTTCCAGCACTTGCAAAGCATGCAAGTGGGAGGCCCTGGGTTCAACCCCCAGTACGAAATAAATAAATAAATAAATGATGATGATGATGATGATGATGATGTTGTTGTTGTTGTTGTTGTTGTTGTTGTTGTTGTTGTTGTTGTTAGGTGCCGTCAAGTTGGTATCCGACTCATATCGACCCTCTGTACAACAGGGGAAACACTATTGTCAGTGCCTCTCTTCTGTTCATAAGGTTTTCAATGGCAGATTGATTTTTGGGAGAGGGTTGCCAGGTCCTTCTCTCAAGCCTACAGCTTCTGATGTTCCCAGGCGGTCTCCCATCCAGGTACTAACCAGGCCCGACCCAGCTTAGCTTCTGAGATCTGACGGGATCGGATGCCACAGGGCTACAGCTGCAGGCATAATTTCATAATTAAGCACATATTTTTTTTCTATTTGTTTGTTTATGGTAATGGGGGTTGAACCCAGAGTTTCACGCATGCCCTGCCAGCGCTTTTCCACTGAGCTGCACCTCATCCCATTTTTACTTTTTTTAAGTTTGAGATAGGGTGTTGCTAAATTATACAAGCTGCCTCTGGCCTGGAAATCAAGATCCTTCTGCCTCCACTTCCCGAGTCGCTGGGATTACAGGCGTGTGTCAGCACACCCGGCTTGTTTTTCTTTTTAAATAGAAGTATCTCTCTGGTAGATTTATTGGTAGGTAAGAATTGAATAATATTTAATCATAAGAACCTGCCCGGGATTATTATTGTTGTTAGGTGCCGTAGAGACGTATCTGACTCACAACGACTCTCAGAGGCTTTTCAATGGCTGTTTTTGGATTGTGTTGGGAGTGGATTGTCACATGCTTCTCCCACTTTTGCAGTGCTGGGAATCGAACTCAGGACCTCAGAGACTGCAGAGCAGCACTCTACCAACAGAGCTAAATCCCAGCTGCTGAGGGGTAATCGGTAATAAAAGGGGATCAATTAGTAGTAAGAGTGCTGGGCATGGATTTAGGAAGCCTCAGTACTAGTCTCAGCTCTTGTCTCTAGATTCTTTGAACTTAAATGAGGTTTTGCAGCTGAGACTATTCATTTCCTCTCCGGGGATTGGTCCCTCCTGACTTCTTGTTGTTGTTGTTGTTGTTAGGTGCCATCGAGTCAAGTCCGACTCATAGCGACCCTATGTACAGCAGATCGAAACACTTGCCGATTCTGTGCCAGGCAAACCATCTTATTTATGTTTAAGCCCATTGTTGCAGACACTGTGTTAATCCATCTGGTGGAGGGTTTTCCTCTTTTCCGTTGACCTGCCACTCTTCCAAACATGATGTCCTTCTCCAGGGATTGTTCTC